>JARJDZ010006522.1:0-213002 GCA_030264555.1 Aleochara sp. GC000083
TATCATATTTTGACGAAAAAATAACATTGATCATGGTCCCGAATCTGTGCGGGACTCAGAAATACCCGAACCTGAAAAATGGGGTCCTAAAAATGTAAATTTTTCGCTTTTTTTCGCACTTTTAACTGCCTATAACTTTTAAACGGTTGGACCAATTAAACAAAACTTAGAACCAAATTGTAGGTCTTGTTGAGCACTTTCCAAAAATGTATGGGTTCATGCCCGTTTGGTTCTGGGGAGAGCAGAAATTGCGTTCGAAGAAAAAACTTGAAAAAAAAGTTTGTAGCGAAAAAACTGATATGAAATCATTAAAATCGCTCGAGTTTTCAAAAATTTTCATATCTCCGAAACTAATGGACCGATTTTTTTGATTTAAAGGGCATTTATAATATTTTGACGAAAAAATAACATTGATTATGGTCCCGAATCTGTGCGGGGCTCAGAAATACCCGAACCTGAAAAATGGGGTCCTAAAAATGCAAAATTTTCAGTTTTTTTTAATTCTTTTAACTATACGTAACTTTTAAATGATTGGCGGCTCACCGGTTTTAAATAAATTAAAGAATAAGCTATCACTCTCAAGATGTGAGTTACTATAACCATTACATATGAAATGAAAGTACAAGTCCTTTCTGTAATTTTGTAAGCAACTGACACAATGATTATTGTAATTATTCCTATTCAAATGATCCATGAAAAAAGTGTGAACGCTTTCATTTGCACTTATTCGCTAATCTTCTTCGTTTAATTGAATATTCATGAGAACCTTTTCTTTTATACCATTTACTCATACATGAATTCATAAAAATGCAAAATAATTGCGTGCGAAATGTGATATTGCTTGGGATGTTTTCAATTGAAGGCTTCGATTAAAATTCAAATGAACATTTCTCGTTTTCATTTTTTTTATGAATTGTGGGTACATTTGCAAAGTTGTCATTGCATAAATTTTGTAGTTCAAATTGTTTCATTATTTTTTGTTAAGCTTCACCTTTTGTAGGAAAGTTCTTAATGAAAAAATAACACTATAAATGTGCAATCAGTTTAATTACTTAATTAACAAAATGTGGAATGTTTATGTATGGTAATTTTTTAAATAGCAGTACAAAAAAAGTAAAATTAAACGCTTAATGAATTTTCGAAAAGATTCTAATAGTAAAAGTGCTTTGGGCATTGGGATTACGCATAATTAACGTTATAAAAGTGAAATCCAAAGTAATTACAAGAAATTTCAGTAATTTATTAATCCAAAATGGTCTTAGAATTATTTACCTTGCAAAAATTTTCTTTTCTCGAACTTATAGCAAATTGATTTTGATAAATTGTAAATCAGTTTGCAAATACTTTTCTGAATCAACATTTTCTTCTATCCTCTCATTCGAATTGCAATGATAACTGAACGAAATCAAAACTAAAATGCAAACTATGTAAATACTACCATTAAAATTAAGTAAATACCTCAGATGACAAATGGGCACCGCTTTTAAGAACTCACATTCGTGAAGCCCATAAGCGAGAGTTATCTTGTTGGTGCAGAAATGTTACTGGAACGAAAAGAACGCACGCATGGTGCCAATAAGCAATCCGCGTTTGGCGCAGCGGTGCAATGAATTGCAGCGGCACATTAAAAAAAAACACGCCGACTCGCAATTGCAATGCACAAACATAGAAATGAAGAAAATGAAGAACTGCGGCATTCGATGGCGACTGGGCGCGCACTCGCAGTTTGCACCTCTTTCCGTGCGAATTGTTGTCCCGGCTGATATTTATGCATTCGCACATTCGCCCGCCTACTTATTCAATTATTTCAGCCATTCACATTTTGCGCACCGCAGCTGAGAATTGCCTAATGAAGCAAACGCAATAATATAACGAGGAAAATGACGGCATTCAAATTTCATTCGCGCATATTGGAGATGGCCAATAATGCGGCAAGAACCATTCGAGTTTGATGGGCTCAATGGGCATTTACATCATTTTTATTATTATTGCTTTGCTGATTGTGTGATTAGTCTGGGTCTATTACTTTTAAACGATTTCAGCGTGGATTCAGCGAAAATGAAGGTGCAGCTAATAACGATACAGAGTTCTTCTCTTAAATGTTGGTGAGTTTAATTATTAACGGGTCGTAAATAAGAAAATCAGAGGGGAAATATTTTGTAATTCAAAAGATTGGCTGAAATTGCAAACACGCGAAAGTTGTATTCAAGTGTTTGGATGGTTGCATATAATGACATCTAGAAACTGAATAAAAATAGATTACAAAATGTATTTACTGAAAAATCAGTGATTTTACAATACGATAAACAATATTCTGGTTTATCTTGCAAAATTATTCATTAAACTTGAAAGAAACAACGTTATAGTTTAAAAATGAGCATAATACTTAATTAATTCACTAAATTGTATAAAATTGAACGAAAGAATTTGAAAGTAAAGCACATAACATTCTAAAATACATAATAAATTAATCAACTGTTCGTGTAACTTTAGGCATTTGTTTATGCAGTTTAGAAATTATCCAGGTTCGTGCGAAAAGTGTATTTTTAATTTTTGTAAATATCGAATACCTCAGAAAATACAAATTCAACATTACATGTTCATACAATTCAAATATTTGCATGATATATGAAAAATTTGCAAAACTCAAATTGAATGCCATCTTTACATGATTTCACTTCAATTTCAACGTGGAAAACCAAACAAAAACATAATACGCCAATGCAATTGTTTCCAATTCAATTATCTCCGCATTAAACTTTTATTTGCAATGTCGACCATTGTTATCGCTATCACTATTTTTCATTATGTTCATTCATCATGCCGCATTTTCATTCCAGTATGCACGTCATAATTTTCCTTATCAATCTTATTTAACGCGTAAAGCCAGCTGTGTTTTTTTTTTCTTTCGTATCAATCAATCCACATTTTTCCCGGCCGTGGAAAATTGTTTGCTCTTGTATGCAGAACACTAACATTATCCTGATTACATGAATGCAATAACCAGCGGTAACCAGAGGTGTATTTATGTTATCAATTTCTGCAGGATTATATGTCAACATGGAAATTTCCCGAATGATGGGAGGAAAATGCTGCAGCCAGGCGGAGGTGGCTGGTGGGAAAACGGATCGATCGTGCCCTAGATTCGCGAATACGACCTGACCTACGCCACAAGCTTTGGTGCACAAGAGCAAGAACATGCTGGCTGCTGTTGCCATCGCCATTCATTGTACGAAAGTTGACTGAGGAGTTTTGCAAACCGTCATATCAAACATGCGAAATGCGAATTTTTCAATGTTCCTCCAAATTTATGTATTTTTCTTCGTATTTTTATATTCGATTTCTCTTGGGGAATGAGTGGGTTTGGTGGTAATTGAAGGAAAAGGTATGTAAATGACCATCAGGTACCAACTCAGACAGATTTACAACGAGATTTTGAGGATTATTAGCTTCTGGTTTCATGGTAACTTTGACAAAAGTATGATGGGTATATTGTAACCATATGGAAGATTTGGATCCACTAATGGTTAGTTGTTGCATTGTTAATTTACTTCCGGTTTGATGTTTCCAATCGATAAGAGAATTCATATTCTTTTCCAAGGTTCATTTCAGTTTCAGACTTTCTTTTTTGTAATTTGCAGTGAGTAAGTCCAAAGAAGGAAACTCTAAGAAGATATGAAATAAATTGTTGATTTAATAAGATATTTATTCTATATTAGATGAATATAAACAAGGAAGAAGTCATCAAGAAAAGATATTCGATCTTTGATGGTAATTGCATAGAATACAAGAAGATTTCTGCATCAAAGTATAACTTTTCAGTTGCCAACTTTTAGTGAAGATTTTCTTCAAATGGATATTTTCTTAAAAATTGTAATATCAATTTTTTTAAATTTCAATTTTTAAATTACAAATCAAATTTGATCAATTTTAAATTATATATCCAGAGAGATATTTCAAATTATTATATGTCTACATAGTAAATTTTCAAATATCATTTGAAAATATAAATCAAAATTATTTTTATATAGTTGCTTAATTATTATTAATTAAAGCAATGAAATTGCATTTATTATTTAGTAATTAAAATCAATTTAACGCCTTCGTTGATTCAGTAGAAACAAATGATGAATAATTATGAATTTAATGCTTCAACTGCAAGTAGACAAATTATTGAAGCATGAAACTGATGCTCGACTGAATTTTCAATATCTATTCTAAAACACATTCAAACATTTGGAACCTAATTGCTGTTTAATTATCCAACAAAATCAATAAAACCTCCACAATTTTCCTTTATACATTGTACTACTCCAATAAATTTTCACATCTTCTAATATAAAATACCATAAAGAATTTCTGCAGTATCTCAATTACATAAAAGATTTAGATGATAAAATGCCAACTTTTAGAGACATAGGTTCTGAAGGATGGTGTGTCCCATACGGATGACTGCATTTCAATTCAGTTTCTGGAGCCAACTGGACTTATTGCTAATTTATAGCCATGGTTATTAGTATTAGTATTAAGCCGTTCGCACGAACAAAACAAGGATTCCTCGTCCCTGACGAAGGGAAATGGCAGCTTTTCCTGGCAGGATGTCTATGTAGGTATGTAGGTTGATGCGATCCGGTCCAGGATCGATAGTGGCACAAGGCGCACTCGCTCGCGCGTTTCGGAAAATGCGCCACTTTTCTATGCGATACGTTTCAACGAGGCTCTTCGCATTGTGAAGAAGGGCGCATCATTCAATGGAAACGGTGGGCAGCATTAAACATTCATCCATTTCGCTTATTGTGTTTCGGCTGTTTTATGCGAAATATCACGCAATGTTTCCGTTTGTTTTTGGTACTCTTCGAAGAGAAACAAGAAGAAGAGGAATTCAATTCAATTCCATTATTTACTTATTTGTTTCTCATTATAATTTCATAGATTTGTTGATGTAATTGTGGGATGTAATATTTCAATGAAGAAAGGAAGAAAGCATTTTGAGACTTAGTTATTTATCCAGAAAAATATGTCATGGAAAAATTTTATGGTTCAAATTTTGGATGACATTATTGTAGAATGTCTAGTGAATAAACAAAAACATCAATCTTGGGATGACCATAAATCTTTGAATAAGTGATAAATCATAAGTTACAAGGTGCAAATCGTCCTCCTTGGATGAAGGCCAAGTACCCACTGAAAGATTCATCTATCCCTAAATCCTGAAATGATTTTCCCATCGGCCTCAACCCAGAAACTACTTCTTTAGTGTTAGTAAAACTAGGAATGAACTACATTTAGATCGACATTCAATTCTCAGTGTATTCAGTGCAAGAAAATCATCTGGAACCAAAATCCGAAATTCGTTCCATAAAGTTAGAAAACCCAGGAATGATTGCATATGAAAATACTTCAAATTTAATTGAAGTTTGGATTCCAGTGCAGGGCATTTATTTGAACCAGAACTTGAAAATTAGTTTTTGTGTTGCTACTAAATATGGAAAGATTACATATTTAGATTCAGAACCAGAACCTAGAACCTAGTGTTAATAAAACATTCAGATTGATCTAAAATTTTAGGTATATGAATCCCTTTGGAACCAAAATTTCAAAACTACTTGTGATATGACTACATCTATAAACTACAACTACAACTTTCAATTTTAAATTTATTATCTCCATCATGAACCAGAACTTGGAAATTGCTTCCGTTGTATTAGTAAAACTAAAAATGGTTACAATTCAGATAAACTTCCAATTTTGAGTGTAGGAACCCATTACAAATTGGAACCTGGGAACTAATTCTAGAGTAATTACACCAGTAAATTAATTTCTGAAACCAAAACCTAGAAATTGCCTCCTTAGTGGTACTAAAACCAGGAATTTGCAACACGTTCAGATTGACCTAAAATTCTAAGTGTAGAAATCCATTCGGAACTGAAACTTGGAAACTACTTGTGGAATGACTACATCTTCAAATCAACATTCAGAATCAGAATCAGAACTAATTTTGAAGTACTGTTGCTGTCTCCTTTTGGAACCAGAACCTAGAGGCTACCTCCATAGTGTTAGTAAAACCAGGAGCAAATATACTTTCAGAATGTCCTCCAATTTTGGTTGTAGGAACCCATTAGAAATTGGAACCTCCATACTACCTCTAGATAACACTGCAAATTAACCAATTTTCTTTTACTGCTTCCTTCTGGAACCAGAACCTAAGAACCACCTCCTGACTGTTAGCAAAATCTCAGATCACCTTCCAATTGCCAGCCTGGTGCTTTCCATCTGGAACCAGGATGTTATCACAGTCCATCATCAAATCTGCAAACCTGGGACAGGATGTGGCGGTTTTGGCTTTGGGCCGGAATCATTTGGCGGCGTGCGACCCAATCGCCACCTCCACAACCACCTCCTCGACCTCCTCGTTTGTCGCTTGCGCGGTTTTCGCCGCCTGCCAAACGTCCACCGTCCGCGATACGACACGCATCGCAGCCGCGCACGAATTCCGCGTGCCGCGCTCAATTTGTTTACTCCATGCATCCGGGCAGCGCCATTCGCCTCGCATCTTCGCGCGCGCTCCATCAACGCGTGCACCAAGAGGCAGCCGCTCGTCGCCGTCATCCATTCACCCATCAGGTGTGCGCGCACTTCTTCGGCTGGCGGTGCACGCTGCACGCCGCTCTCGTTTGTCAGTAATTATTGCACCTGTGCGCGAGCCGGACCACACCGCTCAAGACGACAAGTGAAGTGTGACCATCACTGGTCCCCGACCCAAAAGTGCGTCCGGTGCTTCCGACCAAAGACATCATCACATTCAATCGATCCAATTTGTCACCATTGAGGTGCCATTCTTTTTCTGCAAGTGCTCCATATCGATAGACTTTTAGAAATATTGATGTAGTGTGCTCATCTGTGAACCATTGGATTTGTATGTGGTGGGCCCAGTCACAGAGAGTGATAAGATTCGAGTGTGCGAAACGTGACGAAACGTGCCAAAACTGTTTTGTTTACCAAGGTGACTCGATTGTATCAAATCAATGTGGAAGAGTGTATTTTTCGATGTGGTTCAGGTAGAATTTGGATTTGGAAGCAGTTCTAAACGAGGAGATGGTTGCTATTTTGTTTAAAAAGTCTTCAGAATAAAGGTAATAAATGTTATTCAAGTTATTATTTTGTTTTTAATGTTAGAATTAAAGGTAATTATTGTTTCCCAATTTGGTATTTTGTTTTAAAAGTCTTCAGAATGAATGTCAACAAAATTTTTCCAAGTTTTAATTTAATCTCGTGATACGAAAAAAAAATTCTAAAGCTATGATGGAACAATAAAGAAGTTTGATGGCATTAAGTACCATTAATCAATTTTATAAAGTACTTGGATGATTAATTTCCTGTGGCTTAAATGATCAAGAAAACTTTTGGGAACTTTTTTAATAAAACAACTTTTTCATTGTATCAGCAGAAATTATCGATGTTAGAAAATATCCAAAAGAAGATTACTTCATAAATGGTTAATGTAGGTCCAAAAAAATTGCATTATTTCTAAAGGAAATAAATTTTGATCATCTGAAAGTATCAAAATTAAAAAATTGAACAACAAAACTTTGTTCTTTAAGGCCATATGTCTTCGGACAAGTTCAAGGGTGCTTCATTCCATCCACTTGATCGTTACAGAAAAACCTGTTGTAGGGTTACATAATTACTAGTTTCCTGACAGCACTTCCTTCACATTTTTTTTCTTCGTGCCACATGCACCTTGCCAGTTGGGGCTCTCTTCTTTCACTCTAGTGGAACCACTCGATGGCGAAAGTTCCTTGTCTGCTCGTCAAGCCCACGAAACCGAAAATGAAATAAAAAGCCAAAAAGCTACAATGTTCATCAGCTCGTGAAAGAATTCAAAAAAGCCATGATAAATGAATTAAGCCAAACATGAATGAATGAAGCTTCATATAGTTTTTTCCAATGGAAAAACTAATTTAGCAAAAAAAAATCTGGAAAGTTCTAATTGGATTTGGTTTGCAAATAGTCAAATTAGGAAATTATTAGTCACAATCAAAAGATTGATTTATCACCAAACTTCCAATCATGAATTATCACCATGTTAATTTCAAGTTAAATATCAATCGTACAAGAAGTAAATTAAAATTTGCTGTTAATTTGTGATTGCACTGTTGTAAAACTACTCACAATCAGTAAAATTACTGAGTCAGCAATTTGTTTGATTATCAATTATAAGCAATCAAGACTTCTTGCTCATTTACTGACTCATATCTTGAATACTTCCATTCATAATTCTGCTTGGAATTCATCAGATTGATAAGAAATTTCTCAAAATTTCATTTGGAAACATCGTTCACATTTCTTCCATTTCCTCTTTGCTTGTAACAACAAGAACTTTACAAGAAGATGTTTATTGCAATTGTTTGCGTATGCAACTTGCAGTTTCGTCCAGTAAAACAAGACGTTTATTGCACGTATTCGTTACGTTAATACCCCTCACAAACCGTAACTCTTCGTCATCGAGGTCTTCGTCTGGTGGACTCAAACATTGAGCTTGAAGATGTGTATAATAAAGTCACGAAACATCACCACTGACCGGACACGTACAGGTGCAATCATTTTAATATTAACGGACGTCGGTTGTTTCATGTCTGCGAATGCAGACATCTTTAGATGAGCAGCATACAATTTGTCCCACTTGATGTTATCGCTCATATATGAGCTTATATGCTCTATAAATGGATGTTCTTGAAGAATCTAAATGAAGAAGTTGATGGTAGACAAATGTGGTACTAAAGAAATTCGAATATATTAATGGGTACAATTTTTTGAAACTTTTTGAAAAGTTTCTAACGATTTTACAAGTGGAGCCATCTCTTGGAAATTAAATGAAATATATTTGAAATTATTTTTTATTTTACTAATTATTTTAAAATTGATATTATAAATTGAAAATTTTACTGGTAGCAAATGAATTTCTACTTATTCTACTACAAACGTTGTATTTACTATCATTTGCATGTTTGCAGCATTCGCATGTTTACATTTATTTGAAAGAAAAAAAAAATAATTCTTGCTGTAAAATACGTCGTTTGTTGAATTGGCTTCTGCCAACTGAACTGGTAACTTGGCTATCCTGGCCAGTATTTAACTACTTGAGTCTCACTTCATTGAGTTTTCGTTTTCAATGCACCAAAGTGTTTCTCATCTTAGCTGCAAATGTTGTTGTTGTTGTTGTTGTTGCTGGTACGGTATTCAATCGATGTGAAACACATTTCCTTCGCATATATTTTCTGCACCACACGTACGCTGGATGTACTGTTAAATTATGTGCTTCTAGCACGCAGCAAGCCGGCAGCCGCGATTTGTGTGCGCAACTATGTTAATGCTAATGCAAATCGCGAAGAAGAAGAAGTCCCTCGAACATGGGAGAAAGAGAGGAGCTTTTCGGTGTTTCTGCAGAGCACGTTTGAGGTGAGACCTGATGAAAGGATGCCGTAACCGATCGAGGAATCGATGATGATGGTGATGATGATGAAGACCGAGGCAAATGATGGGAAAAAGGTTGTCGCTGATGAATTGGGTCTTTGGGTGAACACCATAATGTTCTCCGATAGCTTATCGATTGGTCATAAATCAAATGATGTGTGATGTATTGGGAGATGGTCAAAAAGTCAAAAAAAGTTCTTAAATTTTCCAAAATTCTTTGTTATTTCTTGAGATGTGATGAAAATTGTATGATTGAATAAAATCCCAAAGAAATAAAATACTGAAATTGGTGGAAATATACTGGGATAGACTTTTCCACGAATGGATATTTTCCAGACTCGTGGGAGCATTGATTTTGCGCTAAAAATACACCCCAAGCAGTGAATCTCGAATTAGAATTTGAATCAAACCGAGAACTTCAGAGTGAAACATGAATGACTGATTTTCCATGGATTTTCAAGGCTAATCCAACGAATCCAAAGCAAATTTCGCAAAAAAAACCATCCATGATGAAGGTATCTTGTCAAATATTGAAAAAGGGATCTATTATTTATTGCATAAACCTTTTTCATTTTGAATTATTAAAGAAAAAGTTTTGGGGACTTTAAACCACATTAAAGTTTATCAAACATTAAATTCGCTTTCAACTAAATTATATTCACAGCAAATTATCTAATTAAGTTAATTAACTGGCACTTTCTAAAGATAAACAACGTAATTAATCATAACATCATCACTTAGTCGATTGATAACACGACGAAAACGATCAACACAACACGGAAGAGGAAACAAGCATTGGAAAACATGTTTTGCTGATGAAAATAGGAAAAGTTTGAACGAATAATTGGTCCGTGTTTTCGTGTGCAATCATCATCATGGGTACAGCATCGAAATCAAGTTAATTATGAAATTTAATGAGGGAAAATATCGGCTGCACATTGCAGCAACAATAATTTAATGACCATGACATTGATAACGTGGATCAACACATAAAGATAAACAATACACTGGCTGCAATTGAATGTATTAACAAACAATACGCGCAGTAGTAAAATTGCAATAAATTGCATTTGCACGAAATTTGCAGATTGAAGGTCACCTTGAAAAATTACTCATCACAGATTTCTTGAGTTATTGTTTTGTCATGCTATAATTAGCGATAATTTGTAATTACTGGATGGTATTAAGAGTGTAATAATTCTAATTATGGTATTTTCTTGTGGAAACAATTGCACTTGCTGCGTTGTGAATATTATCGCCACGAGTTATTGTTCATTTGTTCATATAAACGTTGAGATTTATTCGATTGCTTCATTATTTTTGTTCGTTTGCCACTGGAAAGACAACAGAATGATATGAATAATGGAAACAAATGGGATTCATGGAGTAAATCATGCGTTAAATGAGTCGCTATTTGTTATTTAAACAATGGTAAATGTCGATTGTGAATATCTTCTTTTTAGAATTTTATTAATAAGAAGAAAAATTCCAAGTTCTAGAATTATTTGCAAAATTATTTTTTGGTGTTTCTTGTAATTGCAAAATTCCATTTTATTTCATTTCCTTGACTCGTCATTATTTTCTATTATTACTCAATAACTTTAACCAAAGTTTATGAGGAAACCAAGAAAACACTCATAAGTTTTTTGAAGCAAATTGAAGAAAATATAATTAAAAACTAGGAAGACTCAAATTGTAAATCACAACATGATTTTAATCCTTCTTGGAGTTTATTAGATTTCCAATTAACTCTTATGTTCAACAAGGAAATTTCATTACCTTAAATTTAAAGAATAATAATTTTCCTAGTAGAGGAAAAACTTTACAAGAAGTTTGAATGCAATCTCCAGAAGAAGTTGAAGAAAACTGATTGTGAGTGTAGATGAGCATGTGATACTTCTAACCAAGTTTCTCCATTACAAATAATCCTTCAAGTCGTATAATCCACCCTTTTTTCCTCGTTTTGCTGCCACGTTCCATTCGATTTTCTCTTCTTGCAGCCACTGATGGCGATGGTCGTTGTTTTGCTTAATCGTCTCTTCGATGATCTTGGTCATCGTTTGTTTGGTGCGTTTGCTCACTCGTGTGCGCTCTTATAAATGATTTCCTGCGTCCAGTCGTTAGTGCCCTTAACCTTCGTACGGCATTTGCTCCTTCGACTTCTTCGGCGGCATCGCCATCATCATCTCGCTCGTCTGGTTCTTCTTTGCCGCCATCATCAGGAGCATCAATGGCGTCGTTAGATGCGATATGCCGATGGTTTATATGAAGTTATAAATTCGTTGCGCGTAATTGTTACGTCCACCAGATGCGCGCGCTACTTCCATTTACTTGCACTTAAGTTCTAATAACTTAACTACAACCGATGATGGTTTTTCCCCTGTTTTCTTCATTCTTGATTTTTTTCTTTTATACCTCATCTTCCTTCTGTTACCATTGTAGTCATCGAAAAAATAAACTTTTGGTATTTCATTTTACAAAAAATCAATCAATTAAAAATTCAACTTTTCAAAAATTTGTTTTTCCCATTTTTTTTGATAATTTTCGTATAAAATGTTACTAATAATATATTTTTTTTTTGGTTTCAGGTAATTTGCATCGTCATCATTCGTACCAAGAAATAATTTAATGACGAGTTTGCATATCAATGTTTATATTGACAACATTTGTGTAAGTAGCACATGTAATAATTTACAGCAACAATTTAAACACATCGCATTTACAACAACAATAACAACTATTATAACATTTGTCACCTTAGATGTCGAAGTAGTTGGGTCGATTATAACTGTATAAGGCTCGAGCAGTCAATGTTGCAGGTCAGAAATTTTATTTTATAATTTTTGTTTGTTGGCTGATTGTGAGAATGATGCTAATTCTCAGCGTTTTTCTTGTCGGATTATTAGGTATTTGTTTAATTATTGTCAGCGTCACCCATAGACATCGAAACACAGATACATAAATTCTTGGTAAACTACAAATTATCAGGAACAACCAAAGAATGGTGCACATAATTAAATTATGTTTTACAAAAATACCGTTAAAATCAAATAGTTTTGAATTTCTTTGTTTAATTTTATGTTAATTGGTTATTTATAAGTCAGCATCTTCTAAATCATTGTATTAACTGTGAAATGTAGCTACAATATTAATTGATCTTTATTTACTAATTGTAAGCAACCAAATATGCAAAAAAATTTGCAAGACTTTGAATTCAAAATATTTTAAGATTTCTGAAAAAACTATCAGAAAAAAAGAAGTCACATTGAGTACCTACATAAATTATAGACAGGAAATTGTTGTTCAATTGCAATCTCAACAATAATTCACCAAAAATTTCAGCAGAAAATTACAGTTATGTTTTGCAAACTTGAGTTGATTGTTGGTTACATGGAACATCTCGAAGATCTTGAATTTTTCAATCATCCGTCATGATCATTCGCAACTGTACTCAAACGTGAACATAGCTTGACTTAAGTAATAATTACTTAGCGCCAATAGTTGCACGAATGCAGCAGGTACAACCATTTTATTGCGATTTCAAAAAAGAATCGACTATTGATACATGCCACAGATTGCTAATCGAAGATTAATGTACATCCAACTTCTACAGAGTGTCTCGAAAACCCTCCATAAATTTCCACTGCAAACCCGACCTCTGAAGAAGACGACTTCAAATGAATACCAAAATGCAATTGCAAATTTTCATGAATTTTCTGCAAAATCAGCAAATATGAATATGCACACCTTGTGAATAGCAATCGAATCAATTTGAATGAGTGTGATGTACCTTCAGCCTACTCCTTCAGCTGGCTCGTATCTTCAACGCTGTCGATGTCGATGTCGATGGCGCGATACGTTTCGCTTCTTGGACGCTTTTAATTCCTGCTTATTGCCCATCGCAATTCGCTCGTTCGCGTGTTTCGCGCTTCCTTCGCCTCGCGATCTTCGTACAGCTCCAAACGTGCAGCTGGTAAGAATGGTCATTGGAGGAGTTCTTCGGCTGGCAATTTGATCATCGGCACCGTGCGGTAAATATCAGCATGTAAGTGCGCGGTTAGATATTAGATATTAGGAACGCATCGCGTGGGCGTACGATTATGAATTTGCGTACGGATTCGTTCGTACGGTACTTTAACGTTAACCATCATCCGTACCACACACAAACGCCATCAACGAAGGAGTTGCCATTTTCGTCTTTCGGCTATTTTCATTTTCAATCCGTTACCAGCACTCAAATGCCATAAAAATGCGATAAGCAAAATTGAATTGACATTTACTATCCAAATTGAGTCATTTTCTTCTTGTATCATTTCTTTGGTCTGTGATTTCTTTGGTGTTGTTTTGAATTTTGTGGGTATGGGTTTCAAACACACTGTATGCTAGTTTTCAACAAATAGTTAGTTAGTTAGTTAGTTAGCTAGTTGGGAGTATGTTATGATGGATGTTTTCAATTTTGAATTGCGATGTAAACACGTTCGGATTTAGCCTGCTCGCTGAAGAGTTCCTCCATACTTAATGGTAAATGTTAAGAGAATCTCATGGGTTCTTATGTGCATTCCTTTCGTGGTGAATGCTGCATCTTGGAGATTGCTTGGCTTGGGTTGTTTGGAAAAGTGCACTCACGTTGATTGTTGATGGTTTAATGATGGGTTAGAACGTGGAAATTAATTGTGTGTTAATTATCACTCTGGGAATTGTGCAATCTTAATGATAACTTATTTTTTGGTTTTTGTACCATATTTTTATTAGTTTTATATTTCTTGTTAATTTTCAAATTTTCAATTAACTTTTAGACAAATTTTTAAATTAAAAATAACTGAATATTTTTTTGATCTTAAAAATATCAATAATTGTATCGAGTATCAATTACTTTCTTGTAAATTATTATTTATTTGCTCAACTTCTTCAAAATTAAAGGTTTTTGCATTAAAACATTTTGGAGTAAGATGAACATCCAAAATTTTTTTTTAAATATGCTTGCAGATTGTCAATTCTGCAAAGATTTTTGACATTGATGTTGTAGGTGGTCTCAAACAAATGCCCCCCACAAAAATACCAATTTACCAATTGATTTAATAGACCTAATTAACCAAGGCAATTGCCAAATTATAATTTCCAAATCATGTCTACTATACACTCAATGCAATGAAGCAAATTGAGCACATTGTAACTATTGCTCATACATTCGCACATTATTATTTACCTATTGCTTTAGTGCATACCGTCAATATTCCATGCAAAAAAGTAATTGCATAATATTAGAATGTGCACACATTACAATTTCCCTCGTGGTCGATTGGATCGGATGCTAGCAATCCAAGGCAAATATTTACCCAATAAAATTTCATGTTATCAACATTGATATAATTGAATTATACGATATCCTAATGCAGCTAAAATACCAAAGAAACCCACTGAGCTGTAATTTTCGTGCTAAAAGCTCTCCATTCTTCGTGTTTACTGTAATCTGATGCATGGTTTAGATTGAAGTTACATTTCCTTTGACTTCGTTGGTATTTTGTGAGTAATTTTGCACGTAAATAATACGTATTACTATTTGTTGCTGGATATTATTCATATAATGCTAACGAACGAGTCGGAGTTGACTATCACATAGATGGAACAATTTGCGTTATATAAAATTAATGAGGATATTATGGAAGGATGGGACGGGTATGTAACAAATTTGCTTGTATAATACGTCATGATAATGCAACCAACATTGAGTTGTTGTTTTAATAATGGGTAGAATAAACAATGGGAGGAGTATGAATTATTATTATGGGTCTAATTGAATTATATTGAAATTGGAATATGTGTCAGTTGCTTCTGATGAAACTGCCAAGTTGTGTGACAGTGTGAAATTACAACTTGATACTAATATAATGAGGTATATGAAATTACAGCTTAAACTTCTTTCTATTTTCATTCGCTTGCATTTTTTAAATTTGTAATTTTTACCCATCAGAAGCCTGTCTAATGAAAAAATTACCAAATTTTATAGCCATTATTAACTGACACTAAACATTTTATGATACTACCTTTAAAAAGTTCATTCTGTACATTAGAAAGATAAAACATGATTAAAACATTACAAATATCTTATTTCGTTGCATAAAAAATTATTTGTGCAATTGAATAATTAAATGAAATTAATCCGATTTAATTGAAATTCAAGATATATAAAGTACAATTCATTATCTTTCAAACTGTAAAAAAATCAAGGCGATATCTTTATTAGTTTTGAAGTTATAATCATTTTAGTGCAATTATTCATTGCAAATTTCGCCTTAGAAATATATTAATTTACTTATCGGTTATTACGGCGATTTTTTGAAAAATCGAATTCCGTGATGCTAAAGCTTACATCATGCCCTTTAAAATGCTTTTTTAATCACCAAAATCGGTCAAGTAGTTTTTGAATTAGAACAAAAAACAATCCTTATGGGAATTTACATTGGCATCTGTTCAACCAAATAACTTAAAGTCGGAAACAAGCGCCTGGAAATCCATGATGGTGGCTCCCATTTGATTTACATTGCGGTTGCTAAGGTTAAAACACTCGAGTTAGGTCTTCCTTAGCAACGACCTTAAGCGGCACGAAAACTCTTAATTTTTTCGAATCGAGCTATTTTTCAAATCACATTTTCATCAATATCTCCGAAACGAATAATCCGAATACTTTCAAACTTTCAGGGTTTGTTTATTATATGTTTATGGACATATTTAGAGATTTACAATATCTGAAATTAATTTGTTCATAAATTATTAATGTTTATATATGATAATAGTTGATTTTTCTATGTTTGCATTGGTTTTTCTCGTAAACTACTCGATCGATTTTCACCAAATTTGGAATATAAGCTAATAATGTCAAGATGGTTAATACATTGGGGGTGGAAGCTAGGTGAAGTGCCCGGGGGTGGCACTTTACTCTTGACCAAAAGTAAAAAATCATAGAAATGTAATAGAAATTTCGATTCAATGTTGTTCCAATTTGGTATACATATTAAATAAGACAAGATGGAAAATGTTTCGGGGGTGGTATAGCTATAACATATCAGGGGGCGGCAAAAAATATTAAATTAAAAATATTTTTTTTCGAGAAGCAAGTTTTTTGTAGATTTAACATTAGATTATTGGAATACACACATAATAAGGTTAACAGATAACTATTCTTGCGGTAGGAGCCCTATAAAACTTTCGGGGGCGGCAATTTCTCAGGGAACGTTACTTCATATCTCCAAAACTTCTGAACCGATTTGGATGATTAAAACGACATTTTCTAAGTTTCACAAAACGGCATATTTCCATGTATTAACAACGATTGTTTAAATTTTAATTCACTCATTCACATTCATTATGTACCTATATTTGTTAGCAAAAAGATAAACTTGTTCGTTTGCTATACACTAAATAAATGAAACAATCTTTTGTATTCGTAAAAATTGAATATTGAAACTACAATTATTCATACATCTACATAAACCACAATTATGCGTAAATCGTGACTCTAAATTCACCGAAATTTAATTAATTAAACAACGATAACCCAATGATATCATCACCACAAACACGTACACGATGGTATTGATGATATTTCTAGAAGCATGCAATTCTTATTACAACTCCCATTGAATTGATTCAATGAAATGTACAACATACACATATTTGTTTATTCAAATGCTAAACAGATAAGCATTCACCATTCGGGAATGGAATTAACGACCATTAAGCATTCGCGCGCTAAATACTCATAGATTAGTTCCCAGTTGCAAACAGATAGAGGAATCTTCTTGCTGTGTTGATGTTGCATTGTGCATCACATCACGTTCGTTCCGCAATGTTGTACGAACGAGCGGACGTCATTATTCGGCAAATCGGCGGTTAGCGAGCCGGAAAATTGCTCGCCACATTTAATTCCCACTCACTTATCACCCAGCTAGCTAACTATCATATCATCAGTTGTATCCCTTTGCTCCCTTCAATTCAGCAGCAAGTCAAAGTAATATTATGAATTTGTTATACAACCGCTATAAAAGATTGGTGGTTACAGTTTGAAATCAACCACAAGTTGGGAAAATTCTGGTGAGTCTTATGACTAAATATTTACCTGCTTTATAGTGATAATGTTAGGTGTATGCTATAATATAATAATTACTGATGGTATTGCTGATGAGGTTTCAGCCGTGTGGAAGTAATTGCTTAGTAGGAAAATTGACCACGTGCATCCATAATCACCATGGATGGGAATTTAATGTCCTTGGAAATCGTTTCGATTAAATTATAATGCGATAATCGCAAAGGAACTATTTATTATTCTAATGCGTTAGAACAATTCAATTCAATTGCATAATGAAGTATTTATTCCTTTTATCATGTTTTAATTCTTGAAACTTACTACCAAAAGGTGACATTTTAAAAATTTAGGTTTCCTAAATCATAATTTTTTCATATTTGGTTCTTGGAACTTATACAAAATTAAAGTTGTAATAAGATTTTGATAATTGATTTGGGGAGCAATAAATAATCCTCTCTTTTGCTTCTTGTTACAATGTTGAAAGTAATTTATGAAGAAGAATTTGATGCATTAGCAATATAAATAGATTCTTTACTTCGTGAATGTTGCACATCTGCATTAAATTGTAATCGGCTTAGTGTTAAGTGAATCCTCAAAGGCCGATCGCGATTTCCGTTCACTTTCTCACATAGAGTAGACCGGTTGGTGATGGTCCATTTATTCAATGGCGTCGTACAAAGAACAAAATTGAAGCTTGCATGTAATAATTGAGTTTGTGCACCTGCAATGATTTGATTTGATTTAACTTTTGATACAGTTCTTCAAGGTTCAAATAAATCATATTGAAAATCATCAAAGCAGGATTTTAATTCGTTCGCTGAAAATTTTCAAATATATTCCAAATTTTTGCAAAAATCATCATTATAAATCGATCACATTATAAATCACAGCAAATAATTTATATAAATCTATAATATGATGCTTTTTCTACAAAGAGACAGTAAGAAATGACATAAAAAAAAATTAAAATATCTTTGATAACTGAAATCATTCCTTACAAAATCTTTTTGCAAAAACTTTAATATCTCCGAAACTATTGATCCAATTTAAATGATTCAAAGAATATTTTATAGGTCTAATGTTATATTATTATAATTTCGTGGGGCATGAAGGAATTCCGAAATATTTGACTTTAAAATTAGGGGTACATCAAAATTTAAAAATTTTACTTTTTCATTTATTCAATCGCGAATAGCTTCTAAATGGCTCGACCGATATTAATCAAATTTGACCAAATTATAGTTTTTGATGAGCTCTTTCCAATGATGTATAACACGAATATATTTATTCAAGGGAATAGCAGGAATTTAAAAAAATAAAGGGTTACTGTTCCATGCGTCGTTGAAGTCTCCAGGTTATTTTCTTAATATCATCCAAAATCATCAAATTTTACAAATTTTCTCCATAGTAATAATTTTTTAAGGTCGTATTAAACCATATTTACTGGATATAAAAACTCTATCTGAAGGACTATGAAGGAAAACGTTGAATTTGAATTTCTTTGATTTTTGCACTCTTCTGCCGGCGTTGATGAAGTTTTTCCTCGCTTGAGCGCACCGCTGATCGCCGAATGCAACATTAACTGGTTAATTACTCGTGCATCGGGAAATGCCTCAGATTTTTAACCTTTTAGTCCTGCATCTTCGAGCCCATTTACCGAAGAAAACCGCTCGTGTCCACAAACCTTCTATTACTCATACGATTTCTTGTGCCATTATTAATCTGCGCATTAATTGACTGCGACGACGAACACACGCATTTTTCGCGACTCATAAAAATGTTACTACTTAATAATATCGCGAACGTACGTACGTTCGTACGCATTGAAGAGATTATTTCCTCTCGGTGAATTGAATACTTTCAACTTTATGCTAATACGAAACGATCAATAACTGTTGCTGGCTGCATTTATTTCATGGCTTCGTTTCAACTTGCAGCCAACGGAAATCATAGTTCATCATTTCATAGTCGCAATATAATTGTAATAATTACGCCAAGTATTCCAATAACTATGTTATAATAATCATCATCAAGATAGCTTCTGATCCTGGATTCGTTTGGAATTTTCCGGAAAGGTATTAAATCCGGGCGCTGATCGTATTATAGAATTGTTTTTTATTATTATTAATTAGTTGTCCATGATGTATTTAACTATTGGAAGTCATAATTGAATCGTTTGTGCGTCATATATTTATCATTTACTGGTATTTCTAAGTAATCTGAGGTAGTTCTGATTCATCTGTTTAATGTTTTCAACTTAATGCACTAATTAAGAAGGAATTTGTTGATAAAATTATGATATTACAACAAATATGATAACTTGAATAATAATATATTCATAGTGGATTAATTTGTTTATGCCAATTATTTGATTTTTCATTAATTAATTTTATAATTGCAATATTTCATTTTCAATTTTTCGTAGCTTTTTATTTGGTGTTAAGTAAATTGTTTATTTGTCGATTATGAAGTAAAATAATGCAGTTTCAAGTCATATTTTAATACAGAATTCAGTTAAATTGTAAAGAAAATTCTGCAAATTAATTGAACTAATTTGCAACTTATATTTAAACTTATTAGAAAAGTTAATTCTAAGTTAAATTTTATGCTTTTTAATAAAACAAAGCAAAATAATGAATCAGTATTTTATTAATTAAAAAGTATTTAATTTGCATCAATTTAGAAGAAACTTGTATTTCTATTATAAATTGAGATATAAGAAAAAAATTTAAGGAAAAAATCAAAATTGGAGAACAATTAACTTTTTAAACAATATAAAGATTTGCTTGGAAATTGTTCGAATATTTGAGTGATTTATAAATGATTTGAAAGATAAATAATTTTTCTTTCAGAACATCTAATTTGCCTCCAATTACACAAATTATATCCATGCTTAATTAATTGCAAAACTTTTATTTAGGTCAATAGACATTATAATTGTATCTTACACATGAAAATTCCAGTAAAATCAATAAAAACATTAATAATAGTAATTAATTATTGCAGAAACTATTTTTCTAATTAATATTTACTCTATAATCACTTTTTCAGTAACAAAGTAATTTAAATATCCGGATTATTTCATCATCCAAATTTTTGCTAACATTGCGAAAAATTAAAGTTAAATTTTGAGTAGATTCCACAAATTACAATTTCTCAACATCTATTATTAATTAAACTCCAGATAATTGCACACAGCATATATTTTACTAATTAAATAACCTACCCAACAACAATTATCAACTAATTTGTTGAATTTACAACATATTGGGATATTTGAACAATGTTAACGATTTCTCAACGATTTCTTACACAAATCCATATTTTAAATGTTGGTGACACTCTGCTTGAGTGAACATCAACAAATACTCACAATTTTTAACCGGAATCATTCTCACTTTTATAATTTACCGTGAATGTCTCATGTGTATACGAGAACTGGTGCTGGATTGTAATTATTTATAATGTTTATGTCACAGTGAACGACTCGAACGTAGTCGTGCTGGGTTATTATTTCATCGTCAACTTTTAATTCGATAATTACAACCTGTACCCAGTTAACGAACGTCAACGATCGTAACAAATGAATAAAACCAAGAGATCTAGGAAACGACGACGTAAAATACCAAAAATGAGGTAAACCATGCAAGCAAAACGAAGAAAAAGCAAACGAGGAAGATGTAGACATGAACGAAGAAGGCAAGACATGAAATGTCAACGTGTGTATGATGGCTGAATGACCTAATTTGGATGGCAATTTGTTGTCGTTGTGCAATACATCCTCGTTTATTGATGATATAATTGTTTTCTTATTTGTTTGATTTCATTAATTTTTATTGCTGCTGCTGCTGCAATCGGTGATTACTTAATTAAATATCGACAAAATTATTCAAGTTTTTTTATAAGTATAGATTTCCGGAATGAAATTTATGTGGAAGAAAGTAAAAATTGATTGGATTGTGTTTTGTTCTTATAAATAGGTGTGAATCCAAAAGGTGATTGACTGGACTTCTTTTGATGTGATGAAAAGTAACAGTTTTTGCTGCCAGCTATGGTATTTCCGCTTCCTGCAAGACGAAAATGAAAACGTACGGATGTTTCATAATAATAAATGTAAACTATGATTGATTTCACTTTGATTTCTTTGTGTTATACATATCAATTTAAAATGGTATTTTCTAAACTAGTATTTTAAAAATTCTAATATGATATTCATAGTTTTTAATTATTTTTCTTAAACAATAAATTTATATTATAAATATTCACATCAAACTTTAGAAATCATAAATGTTCTCAAAAAATAGACACAATCTTAAGGCAAAATTAAATTTCAAGCAAGCTAATTTAATTATCTTTGATTTGATACTATTTTGAAGACATTTTGACATTTGAAAGTATGTTATAAATACTTTTGAAATAATTCATTCCTGTAATTCAAGTTACAGGAATTAATTATGTTTTACTTAAAGTGTGATTACAATTTCATTTGTTGTTAGAAAGTTGTCATTGATTTGAGACCACACACAATATTTTGTCAAATATTTATATTCAAAATTTAAAAAAATCTGATTCGTTTTAAATGTTAGTAAACAGTTTTTGCTAATTGTCGACGAAGATTTTCCTAGTTGATATGTTGCTATATTTTCTTGTTCATCTTTGGTACCAAGTATGAGTCCATGAGTCCAAGGAAGACCTGAAGAATGGTCAAAATGGATTTTGTGAGCACCTGCTTACGTCACATGGTAACCATAAAAAATAATAGATTTCTCATTTTTAAACCAATTTTATCAGGAAAAAAACTGACCTTATAATGAAATTATTCTGTATTAGTTTCTGTATTTATTATCAATGAAATTTTAAATTTTTATGGTGAACTTACATCAGAACCCACTTGTTAATATGTTTTATTAAGACAGATTGCAGTGTGGACAACGAACAAGTGAATCAGCTCGTAAACTCTTGTCGTAAAATCGTGTGCAATCTTTTTCAATGAGTAATTACTTACGTTTAAGTGGCTTTTGCATCAATTAAACCAGCCTTACTACCATTTACAATTCATCAACTTCATTCAAAGCTGAATTCCGTCCGAATTAACTGTGACATTGCGAATAATAAAATCAGTGATGACATGAGTCGTTTTCCGGCTATATTTTTTGTACTTCAGATGAGTAGTCTATCAAAGACAAGTCCACTCACTTCCTTGACTACAAAAAGAAAAACCAAAGAAGACATCTCCAAAGATCTCAACTTCTTGTAGATCGATAAAACGCTCGAAGCTCGGTAACGTTATTCAATTTGAAAGTGAATGGATAGATCCGCGCCTTGTTCATTTCATAATCTCTTAATGGCGCTTTGCATCGTCCATTTGTTCCTCAGACTGGTGCACTTCATTCATTTGCGTCTTCGCCCAGATCGCCAGTTTTTCCGGCGAGCATAGGTGTGCTCATTGGCATTTCGCATGCAAAAAGTTCTTCGTCTCGTCAATCCCAGCGCAGCGTTCGACTTCACTTCCTGTTCATTATAGTCACATTCGGCGTTGATGAGCATTCGAAAACGTAACAGCTCACGACGAACGCAAAAGGCTGGCAACAATACGAGACGCTGAAGAAGGCGATGAAGAAGTTGAAGCCGTACGCAAATGCTCGAGACGTAATCGTATGCACGCATTGTTAATAACGAACGTCTATTATTAATTATGGTTTATTTCATCATTTTGCTTGATTTATATTTTGCATGCGTAAATGGCGAGGAAAACGGCGCATGCAAAGTTCATTTCCCACTTTTTGCGCATTGTTTAACAAGAAGCCATAAACTGGTTGATGTTTATTGGGAAAAATTCTCGTTAATGGTTATCTTTATGCGGTTAATAAGCAAATAAAGTTAATGAATAATATTTAATTAATGCACGGTTTCTCAGATGTGCTTTTAATAGATCCATCATTTTATTTATCAGATAAAATTAAATCTTTGCACAATTTATTGATCAGAATTCCTTCCATTCTAGACATTTCTAAAGAAATTTTAATGTTCATTTTCAATTTTTAATTAATATTTACTTAATTTTTCCAATTCAATGTACGAATCAAATATTTTTGAAAAACAGAAATTCAATATTTTAATCATCAGTATTAACATTTAACAATCATATTAGAAATTACAATCAGAGACTCATTAATTCATAATTCATAATTACATCCATTTGACATTATCATCACAAATAAATTTACAGAATCACATGCTCTATGCAGTAATATTATAATAATAATCCTAATGCAATAACAAAAACAAGGTAAAATCACAATGCAATGCTTAGATTATGTTGCAAACAAGCAGGACATTTGATTTTCCGTATGATTAACATGAATAAACGAATGATTAGGCTTTAATTTATTGTCGCAATGTGGCGACTGCGCACTTGATTTGCTAATTCTAATTATGATTCCAAGATCATAATTGTAATTGTAATATGCAATTACATTCAGATCGAAATTGAATTAAATAATAACCGTCTAGTGTTACGTGATTCCATCCTAGCAGGGTGCAAAGTTATAATTTAGTCATTAATCAAAACTCATTTTAATATCAGACCTGGCTTCAGTTTACTCACAATAAATTACTTTTTCTTCGTGCAAGAAGTTGAGAGTTACGAGCATTCATAATACGAATCTGAAGAGTTTTGTATCAAAACATGTTGTTTTCTATTAATAAATGTTATTCTTCAAGTTACATAATTTCAATCAGGTAAATGTCCCAGGAAAACACTTGTCACATGTATAATTTATAAATTAATGATAATTAATTGGAATTTGCAAAAAAAATAAAGAAAATTTTACATTTTTGTTTTGTATTTTCAAAGGATGAATGGATTGAAATTTTAGATGAAGAATTTCAAGTTATATAAAATGAAAAATTTGATATTCAAAGATAAATTGAATTCTGGATAATTCAATTTGGAAAATTTCAAAAGTCTACCAAGAAGAAATATTGCAATTATTTGAATAATTTCATAAACAATTGTTTCAATTGCTTGCTTGCAATGATAGGTTGACTGTTGCTGTGATTACTATGCACAAATAATTTTTCCATGGTGATTGAAATTGAAACTGATGATGATGATGATGATACATGGTCGAGTTTGTAATTACAAACGCGGATGAAAATTGAAGCAGTAATTACAGGGCGCATCATAAATATAAATAGGTATCTGTGGTCAAAGATGCATTTTTCTGGTCGATGTACATTGAGAATTAAAATTCAATCATGTGAGGTAACATTTAATGAGAGCAAGTTATGAAATTACTTCTTTGTATGCAATATATAATTGAAAATTTGCTGTCTCTTAAGATTTTATAACCAACTACACAAACCCAAAAAATTACCCAAACAAAGAAATTAGATTAATTTACAATTTTGTTTTGATACCAAATCAATAAAATTACAATTGCAACTTTCAAGTTTAGACAATAAAACTTTGATTGGAAATATTTGAATGTGTTCCTGTATCATAAAAATAATCAATACTCAATTTGACTACATGTTAATGAATTGTTTATTCAGCAATAATTAATTTGCACACAAACATTCATGAAATGTATGCAGGTGAATGACTCGCTCGATTGCATCGCTTTTTGCATCAGTGCGAAAACAATAACAGAGCTCGTCTATACATATTTGTTTCCAAGTGGCAAAGAAAAAGATTTATTTCATTACTAAGGTTTCGTGCGGGGCCGCGGTGGCCCAACGTCTAGAGCGTTCTGGTCCTAGTTCGCTTGGTCACCCGGTCGCGGGTTCGAATCCTGCTCTAGTCGAAATGGCTAGCCATGGATGTGTGTTATATGTCCGGATTTGAGATCAGAAATTGGTTGTGAACTGCGAATGCCCTCGGGGTGACATGCAGTATAATTGACTTAAAAAAAAAAAAAAAAACTAAGGTTTCGTGCCATCAAGAAGGAACTTGGAACGTTATTAGACGTGCAGAATATGTATAAATGCATAGTTCTTTGGCGGGCACTTTGCGAGTGCATATGAGCATAACGATGCGACCGGCAATAATTTGTAGAAAACTATCATATAAATGTGTTACGTGACGTCGCGGACGATTTGACACAGGTGATAGAAATCCCGGCTCGACTTCAGAAGCAGCCGTGCACAAAGCGCGGAAAAGACGTGAATTAAAAACGGAAAGCAGCCATCAACTGCATTGCAAGCCGCACAAACAACAACAACAACAACGACCAGAAGAAGAAGAAGAAGTAAACGAAGAAAAGGAAGACTTGGACGCATAGACGATAGGCAATAGACTCAAATTGAAAAGACGTTGTGGAAAATCGACTCTTGCTGAGAAGTAAAAATATGTTGCTAGCTAACCACTCTTTCTTCTAAAATGCGCTGCGATGCAGAACCACGACAAAGAAGAAAATACCTGTCATAAAGTATTTTCGCAATTTTTAGCGCAGATTCCCAAGATATTTTTGCAGATTGAAACCGATTCTATCCCCGAGGATTGAAATCGATTCCATTATCGACTGATGGCATCTTTGCATGTGGTTGGTAACAATATCCAGTGGAAAATCGTCATGATGTAATGCAACAATTGAATGGGGTGTTGCATAAAAGTTTCGAGTTGTCTCTGCATGTTCTGAATGTGCATGAGACACGCGCAACATTGTTAAATAATGTGTAAACAATGGGAAAATGTAATGTGAGTGCTTGAAGTGTTAAAAGAAAATTCTCACTGTTAATAAGAGCGTGCTATTAAGTCATTAGGCTTGAAATTACTGATAAATGAGTAAATAAATGATATGAGTTTAAATGATGTGAATTTTTAAAATACCAACAATTTTCGGTTTTAAGAAGACTCAATTTATATGATTAATAATCCTGGTACCATATTTCATCAATTTGAAAGTCACATTTAAATATAATTTTCTTTAATTTTTAATTTATGAGGTACTTCATTCGTTTATGCAACTAAATTTACAAAAAAAATTGTTAAATTTTGTGGTACTATAATACATTTGTGGGTAATCTCAAAAGTTACTAACAAAAGAGGAACTTCAGAAGTTGCAAGAAGTAAATGAACTAGCAAAAGCTGTAAAGCACATGCAACAAATTATAAATTGTTTGCCATTGTTATTGCTACAGCTCATTGTTATGCTATAACACTTTGGTAGCTTATATGAATAAGTTACACACTTGTCTCTTGGAAGTCTTGGAAATGAAATTTATTTTATTTTTTCCTCCTATCCGCGAATCTAAATAACTATGGCGAATGGTGAATGGAAGAACGCGCGAACAAATGCGAATGAATGGATGGATCATTTGTTTCCTAACGTCTTTTTCTCACGAGTTAATTCGCCCATAGATGCTGGTTTGTTCGCATTAAATAAGGCGTTTATGCGCAGATGACATAACAAGCTGAAGTTGCAATAATGGAAGAGCAAAAAAAAATTGCATTTGAATGATAACACTATTAGAAAATCTAATTCAATTCAATTTCTTAAAGTGATTCACATGCAATTATATTTTCAATTATCAGAGTAATCTTCTTATGGTTATAACTTAATTTGATAAATTTTTCATCTTTTTTTGTTGATCAAATGATGAAGATGTTTTCTGCAAATTAATTACCAATTTGAATTCTAACAACATAATTAGTAATGAGATTAAGATGAGGTAAAATTAGAACGTTGATTTTCAGTGAAACAACTCTTTAAGTCTTTAAGTGCTTTCTAATTCCTTGCAAAAAACGACGACTTCTGTTTCGTTTCGTGTCCGAGTCGCATTAGATCGCCACATTTTCTGCATGCATATTCATGGCACACATAAACGCATCCCATTCGTTTGGAAATGCGGCATTTCACCATCGGGTGAAATAAATTTAACTGGTACATGCAGCACAAACGAGCTTAGTGATGCACACTAAACCACTAAATTGCACTAAGTGAGTTTTCATACGAAAATTCCCCTCGCGGAAATTAATTAATTATCCGCAACAAAAATATATACCACAACTTCAAGTGGCGAATAATTGATAGCCGGCTGAGCAAGAGAGTAATTTGCATAATTTCAAATTACAAATTTAAATTTAAAAGCAACTTTCAAAAATTAAATGATGCTTTCAGTTGCAGTGTAACTTCAAGTGCATGCAAAATTAAACAATTAGTTACACATTCCACTCATGAATGAACAAACAAAACCGTGTAAAATTTTCTTATTCTCTTGGATTTTTACAGACGTACATTTTGTTACATGTGACAGAAATAGCCACAAAACTAATTTTGCTGCAAGTGTACAAAATTAGCACGACGACTTGCAAATCAATTACGTGTAAGTGTAACAACTCGAGGTTCATAAAGCTGAAGAAATGAAATAGGTCAGACGTGAATTATTTTGTTTTTCCGTTTGCTCCCAGTTTTCAGGATTATTTACCTCTTCTGGCTTCAAGCCAACAAGTTTGTATTTATTTTGTGTATTTGCTATTCATTTTGTTATGTTGCATATTTACTTCGAGTCACAATTTACATTACAAGTGAAAATACAAACATATAACAATTTTAACTTCAGGTTTTGAATTGAGAGTATTATAAAAAATTCGCGATAAAAATCTGGAAGTAAAATAAAATTTAATTTTGAATATAATAACCTACACCAATAAAATTAACAAATTAATTTCGTTATGCAAAAATTAAAATTAAAAACGGGATATAGATTACATCAGGAGATAATTAATGAGTATCAGGTTACTCAATTATGTCTGAAACTGAGTCTGTTTTTGGAATTTTGGGGATTTACATCATTAATTATCATCGAAACCAAATTATGAAGCGTACATTTTGCCATGCCATTTTTAATTAACAAATAACTGTAGATTAAAATCCGCATCAAATATTCGCTTATGTAATTTTTTTCGCGTTAGATTTAAAATTTGAAATATATTTTTATATTTTGGTTTTTTAACATCTAGTTGAAATATTATTCCATAATTCTTAAGAATTAAAAAGTAGACAACTCATATGCACTGAAATGTGATAACACTTATTTCTAAAGTTATAGAAGACAAATTAATAACAAACCGAGTTAACAAGGATGTGATCAACAACCAAACGATGCACAAACATTAATTATGAAACAATATACCAATAACCCAGTTCGAAGATATCAATTATCAATCGGTCATGTGTGTCGGTTGTTCCACTCTTGATAACTATCACTTTGCTATCACAAATTGCAAGTATCAATCACACATTGATTTCCTAGAAATTTATTGCTATTATTGCTATAGTATGTTAAAGTAACAATTGAAGTGGCAACATTCCTCATGAAATGACATTTCTCCTCGACTTTCATATCTTTTTTATAACAAATATGAAAAGCAACATATCAAAACATACAAATAACAGCACAGCTATAAATATATCTAATTTGCCAATTTCTACAAATGATTGAGTAGTAGTTTCAATAACAATCATAATAAAACCGAACAGACTGTAATTATAACTGGAGAAATTACTTCTTTCTCCATTTCTTCATGTGAGTTACTCGCGGTTTGAAGTCTTGAGATTAGATTTATTGCCACTTGTCTATGAATTTATTTGCAGATGTATCTTGCAAATTGGAATTCATCTGGAGAGCAATCAATATAAAAAGAAAATGCATAAAAAGGAAGAGAAATGTTGTCGTTTACCAAATGTTGTTTGGTACATTTCACTTTTTCATTCTTTGGGATATTTTCCAAATAATTTATATTGAAAAGAAAAATTTAATTTGTTTGTTATCTTTACAACTCAATGTATGAAAAAAAATGTGGTAATGGAACTGTCCAATGAATATTGCAATTCAATTGAATTCAATGCAGTATTTACTAATATGAATAATTCAGTGTTTTTGTACAAGACATTCAATGAGACTTCCTTGAATGTGCGAATATTCCATGATGATTACGTACTTCCATCGAAAAATAAGACAAAGAATTGAATAAAACTTGACATGTCATGGTCACCGTTCGGCGACCACGTTCATCATCAAGTTCATCATCAACGAGCCCAGACAACAACGATGGACAAAATATAACGAATCTGTTCATTCACGAGCGGATGTTCTCACCGCTGAAGAAGCATTCTAAGTTGGAGCTAGTCAAGCCAACAAAACAACAAAACAACAAAAAAGAACATCCATCCGTGTCGTCCGTCGTGAGGCTTCATCAAGCTGACAAATTCACTTGCGTTGATTGTCGCCAAGCAATTACAAACACGCCAAATTACCCATTAGAATCTAATTCCATCGTTGGCAATCCGCTAAATCGCTAATTACTTGCAGCCTTGAACCTGCACATTGCGCAACTTGGAGAACCATTTCAGCGAGATGGAAAAATGAGCAAATGTCCAACGAGTAATAATCTGGCATAGTTTAACGTTTGCGGAAATGCATTTTCCTCCGTGGATGAAAGTGTGCGCGCGATTGCATTGCATTCGTTACGGTTTGCGCAAAGTGTTTAAAATTCTAATCGAAGTGCATCTGGAATCGACCAAGTGTGTTGGCTGGCTTTCTGGTGTTGATGATGGTTAGCATCATGGAATTCTTTCTTATCGGCAGATGCTGATCCATACGGCGAAAAATTGCATTTTGCTTTCATCGCGCGCATAATCAACGTTGTTTATTGTTGTTGCGATATCGATGCGTTTCGAATCAGATGCGAGACTCAAATGGTTCATAATTTTGTTAATCGCTCTGCACTAATAGCGACAACATTTGCAATCATCAAGAAATTGCAAGATGCAAATTCGAATGAATTTGCTTTTAATTGCATTTCCTTGTTTTTATATACCATTATCATAATTCCAATTTCAAGAATTATTATGAGATTTTATGTGAACATTCTCACTTAATTTACGAACTGATTATTTTTAATTGTGATTTATTAATTCATCTTTTAAAATTTCAACAATTTTATCAAATGGTAAAACTAAATTTCAAGGTTGTGCATTTGTAACAACAATAAGTATTATAGATCTACAAAAGTCGATGATGATGGGAATTTTGTGTGTTAATTTTGTGTGAAAATTATCACATAGAAGTTAATTCAATTTAGATGTTTGCAAAAATAATAATTAATAAATTTGAACGTCTTGAATTTATGCAATCAGGAAGACCAAATTTTATTTTGCTTAGTTATTGAAAAACTGTAAACGAATTTTATCATTTTATTATGTAATTGATACATTAGAAAATTGATTTCAAGAATACAACAATAATTTTTATTATAGAAAATTATTTTTCCAAATTCTTACGTAATATTAAAACGGAATACCTCACAATACACAATTTAAAATAAACAATGAGTGATAAAACAACCGTTTTACCCATTTATTTGTTGAAAATATTCTGGAAACGTCATTGAATACAACATTTCTGAATAATTATTCATTGCACGACAACAATGAATTAAATAACTCAATCCACCTTGAATAAACATAATACACGAATTTTCATTCTGTCAAATAAATAAAGCACGTGACTTAACGTCTTCTACAGAATAACAATGCTACAAAACGTGACAATTAACTCAAACACCAATCTCAAAATTCGTCATTATATTGTTTTCATTTACAGCGTATCTCAATTGCGATTATTACATTGTATCGATTGTTGCAAAATTCCACGATTCGTTCGTTATGTAAGCAGTGATTTTTTCAATTTTATTCCTCCGAGTCTTATCAATTAAATTGCATTCTCATCGTTCTCATCTTTCGCTGGCGAAAACACACAAAAGAAACACGATGCGATTCGATCTTTGACAAAGAATTCCAGCTGGAAATAGCGAATGGGAGAATTCGAACGAAAATAAGAGTTGTTACTCGAAAGAAAAGAAGAAAAGGCGAATTGGCAAGATAATTGGCAAATTATAGCGAGCGCGAATGAATCTGATAGATGCACACTTTGTTAGATAACAATACTAATAACAATAACAGCAACAACAATCAGAGTAATAAGGAGGAATTGAAGCATTTCATAAAGATTTAAAGAAATGGTTCATTAATGGTTGTTTCGTGTCAGTGTTTCGATTGTATCATTATTTCATTATTTCTTTATTGCTTTTGTGCAATTTGAACTGAATTTGATGTAATTTCACTAATTGCACATCAAATTTTGATAAAAGTTTTAATTTGTTGCTCTTAAAAGAAGGCAACCCATCATACAAATTTTCTGGTTATTTTGAATGTTATAAGTTGAAATTTTTAGTTGAGATAAAATGCTAATAAAATCAATTAATCGACACGTTCCAAATGATTTATTAACTCAATTAATATTTGTAAACGTAAAAGTGCAATTAAATAACCTTGCATCTGCAAATTGGGCATTCAATGAAGGCTAGTTGCATATAATTATGGTTAATTAGTTGATACAATAATTATCTAATGAACAACAACTTTATAAGCTTATTAGAATTTCATTTTAATACTAATAAATCCAAGAAAAGGTCATTGAAATATCTTTAAAAAAAGTTTGCAAACTTTTCTTGTTATTTTTTGTTAGGCATTTCCTAGCTCCAATTTAAATGTTATAAATAAAGAATTAATTATCTAACACGAGCTGCGATTATATATATCCCATGTGGTCGCAATAATTTTGCAATGTCAGCGATAAATTTGCCGCATGCTCGATTCGCACACGTGATATGTATCATCATTTAGCATGGAACTTCTTGCAGAACAACAAATTACGCACGCGTATGAATGCACGAGGGAGGCCCCCGAGGAAAATAGACAAACGGCGTGGACGAATGCAAAGAGAGACCAGATGCAAATCAGTTGGGAAACACGTGAAAAATCGTAAATTGCTTCTCACCTGCGACACGTCACCGCACGTTTCCTCTTTCATTAGCGAGGAGTGCGCGTTTCTGCAATTTAACATAGTTGCACACGAACTACAACTATTTCTACCCATATACAGGGTGTAATTAATCGAAACCACTCATTTTGGAGATTTTCCAGAAGCAAGTAAAAGAGATTTTCCGGGAGAGAAAGATGTAAGTGATTGAGGATTTTTTACAAATGGGTTGAACGTGTAACGGCACTCTTCAATGAAATTATTGCTGGTGGATTTTAATTGAATTACATAAATTATTGATAGATGAACGCCATAATGGGTCGTAATAATCGAAGGTATGAATGCGACGTGCAAATGCATGCGCACGTTGAAAAGTGAATTATAGAATCAGGAAATTGTTTTCGAACGACAGCACCGCATATTTTACTCGCGAGTCTCGTACGAATATTTCATTGCGTAATAATTGCGAGATGCTAGGGATGTCTTGTGAATGTCAGTCGTAGTTTTTCTGAAAACGAGTTGCTTCCTCTGTAATCTTGCCGTCAATAATATTTATTTGAGTCAATTATTTAATATAGGTGAAAAATTTGTAATTAATTATTTATGTTTATGCCTAGTCTCTGAGAAATTGGAAGACTTCTTGTGAAGATGTAGAGGCTGATACGTTTTCTCTTGTTTAATTTGTTATAGCAGAAATTATATCTGAAGTAAAAAAATTGAAAAATTAACTTCTTAGCTCGCAAAGCGATATGAAATTCTTAAAACGGTACGAGTATTCAAAATTTTCACATCTCCGAAACTAATCGACCGATTTTTTTGATTCAAAGGGCATTTATCATATATTGACGAAAAAATAAGATTGGCCATAGTCCCGAATCTGTGCGGGACCCAGAAATACTCGAACCTGAAAAATGGGGTCCTAAAAATGCAAAATTTTCGCTTTTTTGCGCGTGTTTAACTGCGTGTAACTTTTAAACGATTACAACAACTAAACAAAACTTAGAACCAAATTATAGGTCTTGATGAGCACTTTCCAAAAAGCTATGGGTTCATGCCCTTTTAGCTATGGGAAGAGCAGGAATCGCGTTCGAATAAAAAAGTTGATAAAAAAGTTTGTAGCGAAAAAACCATTAACGAATTCTTAAAATCGCTCAAGTTTTCAAAAATTTTTATATCTCCGAAACTAATCGACCGATTTTTTTGATTCAAAGGGCATTTATCATATTTTGACGTAAGAATAACATCAATATCAAATAGGTACAATATCCGTACCTGAAATATGAGGGCCTGAAGATGCAAAATATTCGCTTTTGCGGTCTTTTAACGGTGTATAATCTTTAAACGATCGAACGAATTACGAAGCTTAAATCATGCCCTTTAAAATGCTTTTTGAATCATCAAAATCGGCCAAATAGTTCTCGAGTTATATGAAAAAAGCATTTCTTATAGGAATACATTATGTGAAGTAACGCAGCTGTTATTTATTCTTTCTATTATATTCGACCCTCGTGCAGTGCGCTGCGGTTGCATTCCTCGCATTCCGATCCCATTGTTCTCTATTTACTTTGCAACTGTTTACTTGATACTGTGTCAATATTCTATTTATCGCCGCATTCCTTCGTTAAAGGGTTAAATCAAACATTACACAACTCTTTTTTTGTGGAATGGGGGAATCAAGTTCATTTAAAACGAATTAGTTCTCTTTTCACATTTTCATCAATATCTCCAAAACTAATCGGCCGATTTTTCTGATTCAAAGAACATTTGTCATATTTTGACGAAAAAATAACATTGGATATGGTCCCAAATCTCTGCGGGATTCAGAAATATCCGATCATGAAAAATGGGGTCTTAAAAATACAAAATTTTTTTCGCTCTTTTAATTGCGTATAACTTTTAAACGGTTGGACCAATTAAACTAAACCTGGAACCAAATTGTAGCTCTACTGCCTCTATTTTCTTACCAAATATTAATTACATTTTCAAAAAGGTGATTACAACATAGAGAGCTCAATGTTATTGATCTTGGTCAAAATTCTTTTCCTATGAATATTACTCTGTACTACAGCATAAAAGTGCAAGAAACGTATCATCTTGAGGAACAGGTTTCTTCTTGACTTAAACATTTAATAGCAAATGAAAATTAAGACGGGAATGTCACGTTGCAAGCCTATAAACGCTGCTCTATTTTTACGAAATACGAATTCTTCCATTTCAACACGCAGTTCAAGCTGGCCGCTCGAGTGGAACCTCATAAATTGCAAAATAATATCATCGAAATGCAATTCCCTCGGCATGAAGAACAATAAATTAAAATTTACACCCCGACGACGCCATCAACAACATCTACGCTGTCGCATGTTGTGCGGACGTCGACTAGAGTCGAGTGTGCAGATATAATTGAAACATTAAAAATGCAAATTCGCAAACGCCGTGCACGGCGTAAATACAAACAACACGTCTATAATTATTAATATCTCATCGTCATCTCGGGCTGTAGGGCGATACGAACGGAGCTAAAAGTGTGTAAACATATTCTGCTAACTGATAAATATGCAAACTAAGTCGAAGCATCTTGCTGTTATCTACACTGCTTCTTCGATGGGACGAAGAAATTTCAAGGCTTTTTAATGCGCAGCCAGACGAGCCAGCAAGCAACGATTAAGTAAAATACGTAAAAATAAAATTCGTATAAAAATAAACGAAGCTTTGTATATGCAGAAAGCTAATAATGCATGGTATGTCTTCACTCCCACGCAAAGTGGCTTCTTCTTTGAAGCACAACACACGAGGATGGTATTTAAACGCTACTTATTCTAGAAAAACACCACAGCGACCAACACAACAAGAGGTGATCGAACAAAAAGCAGAAAGTGTACAGAAGAAGAGTCGTTAATTTTCTTTTGTAATTGGTGCACTTAAAGTGCTATTATTTGTATCAGTCAAGTGTGAAGACAAAACCATGAGAGCTTAATGATGTTTCAAGTGTATTGTTTGTTGAATTTTTGTTTTTGATGTGAGAAAATTCAATTGCAGTTGCAGTTACCAATCAAAAAGTCAATAAAAGCAAATAAATTGATCAAAACAACAAACAAATATGTATTTTATAATGTATCAATAATTTTAAGTTGTTTAATTAAATTTTAATTCGTTATGGTTTAATTAATAGATGAAAAAATTTGGAAATCCGTTCAGAAAATTAACAAGAAAACTTGGATGAAATTTGAAATGGTTTTCATTGAAACTCAATGAAAGAGTTTTGAATTTCTTCGTTTCTTCTTTTTCAAAAGATCTTTGGATAAAGACCTCTCAACTCTCATCTTTGTAAAGGATGTAACTTACCCATCTCTTTTCAAAAGACAGGAAACATCCTGCAGTATCAGTTTACAATACAACAAAGCATAAGCATGTAATGAATTTTTTGTTGGAGAAGTTTTGAAGAAGATCGAAAATTGTGCATATGGTTGAAACGTGAAAGTCAAAAGTGCAGATCACATTTTTATTGATTTTGCACATTATTTGTGCATTTATGTATTTGTATATTTGTAAGAAAATAAATGAAAAAATTATGAAATATGATCAAAAGAAATTTTCAAAAATTAAAAATCAACTTGACCCAAAAATTAAAATTAAAATTAAACTTTTGTTATTTGGTCTATTTGTAGTTGCTTAATTTTCCTCAAGGAAATCAAAGAAAACACTGAGTTCTTGATTTATGCAAGAGTTTCACGTTGAAACAACAAAAACAATTTATAAATAGCTCGGATTTAAATTTAGTTGCCTAAATGTTGGAAAATTTCAACTGAATCTTAGAAAGATGACATTTATTTTAAAACAATTTCAAACGAGTTTAAAATGAAGCAAATATTAAACATTTCCAAACAAAATATTGAGATTTCTGAAAATCAGTTTGGATACAAAAAAATGCAAATTTGAAATATTTCCTAATTAAAATTTCAGAACCACAAATTAAGAAACCTTCTGGTCGAATAAATGGGTCAAAGGTCGGTTTGGAAATCCACTACCGCAATCCACAGCAATAAATAACTGTAAGTCCGGTTTTTTCGCGCATCGTTCGCGAATTTATTCCAATCAAAGCGACACGATACGACCCGTCCATCGTCTCCTTCATCTTCCTACCTTTTCGCGAACCGATGCGGCTAAAGTGCACTCAAACGTGCAGAAAGAAAGTGACCGCAAACCGTTGCGAATTAATTACACGTAAAAGAGTTACCTTATTGCACATCGAACATCGAATGTGCCGCACACATTCGCAAATAAATTCCCCGTCCTGCAAATGCATTTTTGATGTTCGATCACGAGTTATAACAACATTAACACAGCTTGCAATCATCCTTAATGTACCACCAATCATTTCGTAGGAAAAATTCGCATACCTCATCAAATACCTGTAAAGCCATCAAATTTGATTTGAGCAACAATGAAGACAATGTAACATTTTGCTAATAAGACAATTTGCAAATTGTGTAAATGATAATTAACTGCAAATTTACGATGGTTGTTAGCTGTCGATCAATTAATGTGTTGTCAAATTTATGATGATTAGTTACCAGAAGCACTCTCTTGAGGATTGTCTCATGGAACAGACTGATAAATGAAGAAAGGAATTTGTCATTTTGTCACAATTCGTAAACATCTGCATAATTTCATCTTCACTGACTGTCAACTTGTTGAGACTATCTTTATATGAGATGATGGACTTCTTGAATACATTGAGCACTTGAGAAATGGATATTTTCAAGTGGCTGTAACAATTCGTGTGCAGTTATTTGCTCGTTGAAGAGTGGCACAATGTCAGAAAGTCTCTTTGATTGGCTATTATACATCCCATTCAACATTCAAGTTCCTAAGTGGAAAATGATGTTTACTGCACATGTGATAACATTTCAACATAAATTTCAAATGATTTTTGTGACCCTACTAAGCAACTTACCATATTGATCAAAAAAATTTTGCAAATGCAAAATATCATTCCATTTCTAAGATGTTTTTCTTGTTCTTTATTTGTTCAGAGGGGTAAAAAATACAAAAAGAAATGGAATTTTGTACTCCCAAGTGACGTATGATGGTGCTTGCGAATAATTTATTTTTCGCATCTGGTCCTCGTTTATTGCATACTGCAGATAAAAGCTTCCAACTGCAACCGCAATTGATACAAGTCGCTTGGACGCCCAACTCGCAAAAGAATATTATTTTTAATATGCGAGCCCCAGCATCAGCTCAAATACGGAGATGCAAAATACCGCAAGAGAAATTTCTTATAATATTCGCACAATTACACATCAATGTGGCTGAAAACATGCATCGAAGAGGGCAATGCAATAAATTGGCATCCGGCTGAACGAAAGTAGTTGCTGTATTCCAATAATCCTGATAAATGCTGTTTTGAATTAAAAATAAAATGCGAAATGAATGAAAGAAAATTCCCGATGGAATCAGGTAAAAAGGTGCGTTGATGTTTTATGGTCGTTTAGAGCCGTTTTGAAAATTAATGGCGAATGCTAAAAGCGTGAAACTATTAAAACTGTACAGCAGAGAACTTTCAACGTTCGTAAAAGACAAAAGCAATTAGGATTGAACGGTTCATTTGTTTCGCCCTAGAATTTTGTAATTTTGCAATATTTGCAATTTATCTGTCTAACTTCACTTTAGAGAGTGATTAAAGAGTAAATGTTACAGTAAATTAATTCCATCAGATACCAAAAATGTCAGATAAGTTATTCTTGAAATGCATTATAGCTTCCAAAAAGTCCTTGTTTAGAAATATAAATTTTGAACAACTTGAATGAGCAAATTCAAAAAAAAGGAAAAAAAGCAACTACAATTTTTTTCCAATAGAATTTCCAACAAGCTTTTTTCTCTTGGCAACTTGAATATTTATACACTCAGTATGAAAAATAATTTGCTGCCAAGAAAATGTCCACCTAATATAGACTAATTACAAGTACTCTATCTATAGTAATAGCAAATTAGTTGATGTACTCGCGTCCCGTGTATAAATTATATAAATACAAAGAACCGGTAGCAACATCTAAAGGTCGCGCATTTAAATTAAGATCAGAATTACTACAGTTATCCTCGACGAGTTGCTTGATATGTCTGCACAAGTTGTTCGTTTTCTTTTCCATGCTCGATCAATTTGCTTCACAGTCGATCTTCATGCAAAGATAACACCAAAAAAGAAATAAATACAGAAGCCTAACATTCATCAGCTAACACTAAACTTAATTGAATTCAGAAGAACTTCAGAAGGAGTTTGATCGTTCTAATTTTCAAGTTTTGCAATAATTGGATAGGGAATTGAATTTTTCTTCAAATGATCTGATAAGACTTTCTTCATCTGATAACAATTGTTAAATTGAAAGATATTTGCTTTTCCATTAACATAGAGACTTTAAAATTGCTATATAACTCTATGTTTTTAAAACTAAACATTCTACAATCTGATTTTATCAAACTAGTGCTGAAAATATCAATAGCAACCAAAAAGAAGGCATGTGTTCCTAAGCAACTCATAAAATAATCAAAACAACACAGCAAATGTGGAATAACAATGTGATTATGCAAAAACAACTTCTGTCCAACAATAAACAAACATGACTTCATTGTATACCGTTAGAATTTTCAATGCAAATGTCTCGTGGAAAAGAAAACCAACGCCTTCTGGCTTCATGCCCTTGCACAATATCTCCACCTTCAGCTTGTAGACTCCTAGACGCGTGATCGCAGCTGAAAATCAATACGAAAACAAAACGACCAACAATGCCCTGCTGCCTCCACAGTCACGCCGCCAAAATCACCTCACACGACACGCGCCAGACTTTCCTTTTCCACCAACAACGCGCAGAAAAGAATCGGCAACAATATGAAAAGTTGCGAGCAAGGCGTGCACCGAGAAAAATGCGGGCTCAGCATCAATAAAAGAACTGACCTAACATCAAAAAAGTCAGGTAAAAATGACCACAACAAATGCAATACCAGTAAAAATGGCAAAGATAATACTTGCAATATTAAAAATGGCGACAATTTTTCAAATAAACAACCAATGTTCGTTAATCTTGCATAAATAACCGTAACATTGAATTTAATCTGCATTAAGCAACCTTTATCATTTGTTATTGCTTAACTCACAATCAACAAACTGAAAGTCTACCGGGAAAATTATTTGTTCGTATTCAGAGGCTGGATCGAAGTTGTTTAACTCTTTGAATTTGTTTAATTAAGCAGAAAGTATTGACAACGAATCTCATATCATATGTAATTCCAATAAGAATATTTATGGGCTGACTCACCTGTGTTGGAGATGAAATTAATGACTCCGGTTGAGGCATTGCTGCTACTGATTGTTGTTAGTCGTCTCGGTAGTTGCAGTCATCCACAGAAGTAATTTAATCCATATCAGTTAGCGAGCGCACCGATGCAATTAATGTAACGTGACTGTTCGTCTCTTCACTTCCGGTCACCAATAACAAGCAACTCGCAGCGAGTGTGAAACGTGACTGAGCACGTTCGTAGGTTTGGCGTGCAGTGAGCAAGTTGGAAGAACGAGTGGTGGAAGTGGCTGGAATGAGTCACAATGTGCTCAGCGCAGAATATGGAGGAACGTTTGAATTTTGTGAGTTTCCGGTGTTTACTATAGGCAACCCATTCAACCTCGAAGTTACTTGGAATTAACGATATTTTAGCAACGTGTTTTTTTGCAATGTATACAAACTATTAAGAGTATTCAAATAATAAATAACAATTAAGAGTAGCATGCTTTGATTTATTTTTGTACAATATCTTCCTAATACAAAATCTCAAGCACAATATTTGAAAAAATTAAATTAACATACTTAAAGTTTAATTGTGAAATATGAGAAACCAAGGAATGCCTTATTATTCATGGAGCATTATTGAAACGCTTGTTGCGTTCAATGTTTCGTATATCGCGTTCGATTTCAAACTGTCGTACATCTGCGCGTTGTAAAAAGTCTTGACGCTCTAAGTATCCATCCTTGCCCTTTTTATAGGCTTCTAATTCATCCTCAATCTTGTTATCACTCTTAAATCTATTCCAGTCCAGCTTTGTCTTCTCTAATGTGGTCAACTTTTGCTTTTTGCCAATCTGATTTAATACTGACCCAATACCACCCAATCCAGCTTTTCTTTTTGGTGGACCTCCCAATGATGGGTTGGATGATGCTTGTGCAGGTGAAGATTCTGCAGGTTGGGAATTTGCAAGCCTTGCTTCAGCTGAATCAGCTTTAACTTCCTTCTCAACCTTCACCTCTTCGCCAGCAAATTCAAATACTTGAGTGATCTTCACTGTTTCTGGTTGTTCAATCTTCTTTGGTTCCACCTTGCTTTCTGCTTTCTTTTCTGAACTTGTTGTTTCTGTTGTTGTGGATTCTTTCTTCTTAATACCTGTATCCTTCTTAAAACTAGCCCAAAGATCATCAGCATGTTTCTTCTTTTCCTCAGCAGTCATTTCTTTCTTTGCCTCCTCTTTGCTTTCATCCATGGATTCAGATTCATTTATATTGGCTTCTTTGGGTTTCTTTTTAGTGGTTCTTTTGCGCCGCTTCGTTTTTGTTCCAGCATCGTCTTCTGCATCTGAAAGGGGATCCTCTGGATCTCCATCTGAGTCAACTTCAGAGAGTACTTCACCAGCTGCTCCTGCTGGTACATAATCTTCATCGCTTGAGTCACTGTCTTCTGGGAATTCTTCATTCATGCTATGAAAATGCATCAACATTTGTAATTAATGTTCAGAGGATTGTACAATTGTTTACTTACATGAATAATCACTGAAAACCGGGAGTAATTAACGTTTTAATCAAATATCCAAGTACGATGAAAGGCAGGAAGACCAAAGACAGCAGAATGAAACGAAAGGTTGGGAATTGTTTGGTTTTCATCATGTGTTACACAATTAAATGAGGGCAGCACTGCACTGAAGCCAAATGCTGCCTAATTTTACTCAATTTTTAATTAAACTTTTAGCTTGTCGATTTAATATAAATACGTATTTTATATTAATAAAATTGCTACTATTTTAATGTTTATTTTATAGATTTTAGTTCACAGCAAATGTATCAAAATATTGGCAACGCTATAAACTGCAGTTCATCGCACCGCGGGGGGAGTAAAGTAGTACTTTACTCCCTCCAAGCATCGCACCATGAAGTTAGATTCGTCAACACTGTAATGAAAAGCAGAAATTCCGTGCAACTTTTAGGAATAAAATTGAGAAAATTAATATCAATTTGGCTTTTATGTAGCTGAAGACGCTCATTAAATGAACAACGATGTCTAGTAAACGAAGACCCACCACGGCACAAAACCCGAAGCTCAATTACCGCCCAACAACAGAACGAAATGAAGCGAAAGGTACAAAACCCACCATCAATCCAACTTCAGTGAAGGAAATCTTTGCATTGATGGTACTATTTATTTGCAAGAAGATATTATTCTACAACACTAAGTATAGGATATTTGTATACCTTGGATGCTTATTTCTCATTTCACTGGTTGCTGATGTAGCTTCATTACCAAAAAGCTACCTGTCAAGATCGGACAACTTTCTCAATCAGTACTTTGTAAAGTACTCATGGGGATGGAATTTGTTGCTAACAATGCCCTATGTAACTCTCACCAGCTATATTTACTGCTGTGCAGAGAAGGATAGAATTGTCAAGCACCACTTACTGAGAATTGTGATAGCAACTGGATTTTGGTACTTTTGGACTAACTTCTTCAACTACATTGAATCCAACTATGGCAAATGCAATGTAAAAGGCAGTGAATTTGGCACCAAGGCTGCTTGCCTCAAAGGTGGCAACTATTGGAATGGCTTTGACATATCAGGACATTCATTTATTCTCATTTATGGCAGTTTAATGCTTTTGGAAGAAACCAGAAGCATTGTAAATTGGGATAGCATCAAGGATTATATTAGACTTGAAGATCATTATCGTGGTACTAGGGACACCTCTTTGAGCACAAATCCACTGAGAGGATTGACACCTGAACAATTTTTAGTGCTTCAAAATAATTATGATAAGTACACTCCTTATATTAGAGGATTATTTGTAGTTATGACAGCATTTTCAATGCTCTGGGATTTTATGCTATTGTGCACAATGCTCTACTACCATGTGATGATTGAGAAACTACTTGGTGGGATTGTTGCAATCACTACATGGTTTTTAACATATCATGTCTGGTACCCCAGGAATGCTGTACCCAAATTGCCAGGTGATGGCTGCTTCAGATATATTAAAGGCAAAGTCCCAAATCCAATGGGAAGTGCAAACATTGGACCTGCTAGACGACGTACTGGAAGCATTGTAAACGGTAGCAGTCAACCCACATTTATGGGCAGACCATTATATCCAACAAGATCAACTGATGGTAATGTATCTGATATTGATGATGGGAGCATCAGATAAAATTCATTTGTTGTGTAAATGTTTGTTGGGGATGATGCAAGGTTAATGGAAACATCTGAATGTGCAATGTGACAAATTTTATGTAGTACAATTTAGTTTTTTTCTTGTGGTTTATGATAAGGTAATATTGGTATTCTGAAAAATATTCTAAAATAAACTATGTACTGAAACTAGCATATTTCAAAGACAATTTCAGTTTTACAATGCCAATATTGTTTTATTGTAAGAACCATTTTCTATAATGATATTATAAGGATATCAGATGAAACTGACAACTTTATAGAATAATTTAACTAAGGCAAATGAAAAGGAGATTGAAAGAAGAACTCCTTAGAAAATTGTTTTGCCAACTTTCTCTTACTTCACTTGCCATGAAGGATAACTTCAAAACTTTATTCACAATTCAAAATAAAACAATGGAATATGTAATATTCCCATGAATGCATCACCACTAAAAATTATAACTTAATACTAGTGAATAATATGACAATGTGACTGCATTCACAAACAAATTCATTTTGTGCCTTCTAATCGTCTACGATTTGTACAATTTTATTTTGTGTTCATTCATGTCACTTATTGTTATTGTCGTTATTTCTTTTTTCTGTTGAATGTTTGTAAACTTAATGGGGTTGTTAACGTATATACTTAAGTAATTTCGTTTTTTGTTATTGCATTATACTTGCAGATCACATTATTTGACTTTATAGTTTTCCTTCATATTAATATTGATAAATTGTACATATTTATATATGTGTGTTTGGGAATAATGTTTATTTATATAAATTACTGTATATGGAATTATAATTATGGACTAAAATACGTTACGTGTATTGTTGTTCAGTACTAACGCAGGATTTTTCTAATGAACATCCAACTTCCAAACACAATCAGGGTGGATGCAATCACTGTTGTGACAATTGTACAATGTTTATGACCCTGTGCAATAATTTTGAGATGTGTTTGGATGTTGGGCATGGATTTCTTGTATGAGTCTCTATGTTGCACCCTAGCATAATACATTTGTACGTTTGGACGCTTACCTTTGCCCCAAAAACGATGCTCCAAACCCAAAACGTTCAGACGCTCCAATAAGACCGTTAAACTTATATCAGCAACTGTGAACGCTTCACAACACAGCCAATAATCGGATTCAACTAGAAAAATACTTTGTTATTTAACATTCAATGCATTGCACCAGTTTGTGATTCAAATTATGAAAATCTGCCAAAATGTCGCGAGTAAATATTTCATTTGTTTTTTTGCAATGTTAAATATTTCACATTGGAAAAGAAAATCATATTGGAAAATTGAATTTTATCAATTACCTGAATGTGATGCTAATTCTTCTTCAACTTTATCCAAAACTAAATCAATCAGGTCCAATTGCTGTTGAAATTCGTCCTTAGAAGTTATAATCTCATGACGCTTCGTTGAATTTCTGATTTTCTGTTGGAACACATGTCGGTATCGTGGATTATATTCCATTTGCTCAGTCAAGAATGCAATTCGATTATTTTCGGCATCTGAAACATTTAAAACTTAGACTCGTACTGAAAAATTAACTATTAAAACTTACTTTTCATAAGCGTGCGCACTGGTTTAATAAACGGAATCTTAGCCCTACCAATAAATTCCTCATGAAAAAAAGATCCTAAGGTGATTATTCCAGACTGAATCTGATCCAACTGATAACGAAAAAAAGTTACTTTCTGTCTCACTTTGATGCCTTGATCGATTGATATGAGCTGTCCTATTGATTCTTCTGAAAATATCAATGTAACAATTTTAATTAATTTGGACAATTTGCATTGAAATTAAGGGCGTTACCGGTCTGGAAGTTGTCCTCCAAGTAGTCGATGATCTTAGAAGACGTCGGAATGATTTTTCCGGAATCCTGGAGCACAGGAAATTCGCCACGAGGATTCAAATCCAAAAACCATTGATCGTACTGTTCATGTTTCATTAGATTGATGATATATTCCTCAAATGCAAGATGTTTTTCGTGTAAAGTCATTAAAACCTGTAAATAATGTATTGTTAAGTGTTGTGTAGATAATATTTAAAATTTTTAAAGTCATTTATAAGATATAGAAATGATTAAGTCATGTGAAAACCATAATAAGAACATTCGTAATTATTTTCTTCAAATTTTTAATAAAATCGATCTTTTTACATCAAGAAATCTTAACAGCTTTAAATTTTCCACGCGTTATCAACAATTTTATTAGTTTATTTATCCAATTGCAGAACAAACTGATTGTGTGTACATTTTCATGTCCTTTGTCGTTTTCTACGATTACTAAACAAAACACGTGATTATAATTCAAACCGCACGCATTAATAACATTAATTGCATTCAAATTCATGATAATTTCATTTCCACACAATTTCCAAGCTCTAATTACATGAATGAACTTTCCAAATGCGTCAAATGTAAGCCAATTTTTCTTCAAATTACGCAAAAACGTCGCGCATCTATTTATAAACCAACATTTATTTTGTGAATCTTGTGACCGCGCATACCTTTTGCGAGTAATACGAGTACGGATGATGGTACAACATCAGTCCATTTTCAATATTTATTCGGCATTCGCCGCGCACGTAATTCACTGATGGACTCATTACTTGCAGGCTGCTGATTGCTCTTCAATAATTTTAAAACCGGCGTTCAAACAGAGAGCGATTCGTTTTGTAACTTGTGACTTTCAGCGAGATGCGAGCTCGGGCAGTGTACTAACAGCGCGAATCAACAATTCTAACGTAATATCATAGAGAATGGGAGAATAATGTCCTGCTGCTAAGTGGGGCATTTGATCATTATCGAGTTTTCTTCTCAAACAAACCGTAACGAGAATTTTCTTCTGTTTACATTCATAAACGCGTTTATAAATGCGTTGATATATCATATTTTCATTAATTTATAAGTATTATTAATAGTTCTTCTTACATTCTTTAGCGTTGTTTTTCTTATTCGAATTTTAAAGTTTAACAAAACTTTAAAATGAAAGTTTAAAAAGTTTTCAATTGTATATTGGGTTGCCTATGTTTACAATTATTGGTGTAATTGATAGTTTTAAAGAATTGTAATTGAATGTTCTTATTGATACTCGAAATAGTCTGCAAAACTAATTTTTAATTCAAAATTGTTTCGTATGTGGAAATTCTGGTTACAATAATCGGCTAGGGAGTTTGAACCGGCTTTGGTTGGTATTGAAGCGGTACATGACAGAAAATGTCACCAAAATATAGTCTTCTTGTTTAGTGTTTTGGTTTTGGTTATTTCTAATGATTTATTATAAAACTACAACGCACGAATAATAATTAAACTCAGGACATATCGTTCCGTGGCTGCGCCGAATGCACCTGTTGGCGGAAGGAATCATCGCAAACAATTGCCGCACGTAGATGGTGAGCTAGAATGGACAGTGCAAACGCCAACCAGAATGGAAGTGTTGATGCAGAAAAACTCAACCTGAGCCTCGACATGGGCGATGATATCAAGCTGGACGAGGTGAACTACGAAAGTGATCTCTCGTCATCCTCCAGCGACAGCTCGAGTGGGCCGAGCATCAGTTCGGTGAGCACGGCCTCATCAGGTGGCAAGGGCAGAAGGTCCAGACACAAGCGAGGTCATTCCAAAGATAACAACAAAAGCCCATCGCCAGCAGCGAAGCGGGCGCGCTCCAAGGACCCCAAAGTGAAGTCCTATGACTATCTGACGAAACTGAACTACCTATTCAGGGATGCTAGATTTTTTGTGATCAAGTCCAACAATGCAGAGAATGTCACATTGTCCAAGGCGAAGGGTGTATGGTCAACACTGCCACAAAATGAAGCAAACTTAAATCAAGCATATAGGGAGTCTAGAAATGTACTCTTAATTTTTTCAGTCAAGGAAAGCGGCAGGTTTGCCGGCTTCGCCCGGTTGCACGGCGAATCTCGGCATGATGGGCCACCTATTTCATGGGTGCTGCCTCCCGGGTTATCAGCAAAAGCTCTCGGTGGTGTCTTCAAAGTCGACTGGATATGCCGTAAGGAGCTGCCGTTCAACAACACGATGCATTTGTACAATCCGTGGAACGAGGGCAAACCGGTGAAAATCGGACGGGATGGACAGGAAATCGAACCGCGCGTTGCAGAGGAGCTTTGTCGGTTGTTCCCTGAAGATGAGGGCATCGAAATCACACCGATCCTGCGTCTCGCCAAGGACGCAGCCAAGAAGAATGGTATACGCAGCCGAGACGGCAGCCAACGACATCCAAAAGCACGGATGCCCATCGCTGCACGCACCTCGTCATTCAACTATCGTTCTCGAGGCGGGGGCGCTTCGTATTCCAGACGGAAGTTCTTCCTCAGCTCCCGAGGGCTGACGACATCGTCAGCAGCGCAGTATCGACGCTCAGCGTCTCCAAGGCCGCGTGATCGCTACTCGCTCTTCTACGACAGGGAATCACCACGTCCGTACACGGCAGCAGCGGCCGAGGCGTACGTTGCGGACTACATGCGCACCATGCAGCACCAGCTGCCGCCGCTGCCGTACGTACCTCCACCAGGTCTGTACGGCAGCTCACCGTACGATGCCATCCCGCCTCCACCGCCTCGTTTCTACGATCCACCGCTGCCGGATTATCTGCCCTCTCGCAGCTGTTCCTATTCGGACAAGCGCTCCTACGACCGCTCCGTCGACGAGTTCTTATGGAGGACGACCGAACGCTCGCGAGACCGCGAACGGGAGAGCCGTCAACGCTATCGCGACCGATTGTAGAGCTGAGACTCGTTTGCAACGAAACCAGCCCGCTGATTAGGGCGTTTCGATTTAAATAATTTGGTTCGATTTCTTTTGTACATAATGTCTTTCATCATGTGTAATTCGAGCAAATCATATTTGCTTCGGTATGTGTAGAATGCAATCTCGCAGAAATGTTCGCTCGTTGCATTCGGACGAATGGGAACGCAATCCACTTTATTTATGTAAGATATACATATTAAGAGAACACACAAGACACGTATTTCCATACAGACTAAAAATTGTTTATTTCAAGACATTGCAGACCAGTGCCGAACGTTTTATTTGTTACAAAGTCGTCATGCAGCCAAGAGATTGCTCAATTACATCATCAATTCTTCCGAATAAAATACGCCAGTAAACAGAAAATTAATTAGTGTTTTATGAAGAAGACACGACACGAATTTGTTTGATTTACAATCAATTTATGCATTTGGCTGCTTGATAGTCCTGAGGCACAACTAAGTTATTTTTCGGATTCGCATCTGTAATGTTGTTATTGTTTGATTAGAAAAATGTGCGCTGAGAGATCATTTCATATGCTTATATCAAAATGTACAAATTACAACAATTAACGTGGTGCACATTTAGCAGATGAGGCATTCATCCACCAGCAATGCATACAAATGTGCAAATGTATTTATTAATTAAAAATCGATGTAAAATTCACTAAATTATAATGATATAGGCAAACAACAGAGCAGAGTATGCGTTCATACTACGTCATGATTTTTTTAAATTAATTCATATGTTCTTCTAATACTGTATAAGGAATTATTTGTACAATTTTCTTATAATAGACTATAGGAAAATAACAGCCGTCAGACAGGACTGAATATTTTTGTTACGAATCCTGCCCACGTCCTTTACTTTTCATGTATTTAATGAATCTGCATTGTATGTTTTGGAAAAGTACAAATGTTAACATCTTTCAAGCATTTGAAAGGTATGTTTTTAATCTTTTTGATTTTACAACCGCAACAAACATAAATGTGTTTAAATTATGTTCGTTTTTAATGACATCATGCAACGATTTGGTTGATGATTATGGTAGTTTTATCTACAAAATTGAGCTAATTTACAATCCGACTGCCATTTTTTGAAAATACATACTTTGGTTCAATTAATTTCTTATTAATTGGACAAATTAGTTCATGGGTGAGTAATTACTGAATTTTTAAAATTACAAATTCAAAAGGTTCAATAAGCTTCTAACTAATGAACTCTCACTTTTTTAGTCACTTGAAATTTAAATGCGCTTATTACAAACAAATTTGAACTCATTTAATTGACAAAAGATGTAACTATTGGCAATCTATTTTGCTTATTAGAAAAGAACATTTTATCAGAGAATCTAATCTACATTTGTATTACTGCATAAAAACAAATGAAATTTGGTTCTAAACAAGTTTCAACCCACAAATGAACTTTCAGTAATTCCTCAACTAAACAGAGAAAAGTTCACAACAAGTGTGTAAACATTTTGATGCAAGTACTGCAATCCATTTCCATGGTAATTAATTCAATTATTTACATCAAATTAAAAGTTGGCGGAGTGCAGGGCTCGTACGACTGAAACTAGGTGCGAGTAAACGTTAATTATTTACGAGCCGCAATCACGCTACCTTCAAGCCCACCTTGATTACCACGGTTATCATTAGATAATCAACGGCTGTGGTTTGAAGGACAGATTTGCCACCCATCTATCTGCAGGTGCATAGACAGGCAGCAAATAGACGACCTGGTGGCGGCGGTTTTGGCAATAATTCTGCAATTCGCATCTGCTCGTCGAAGATCGTACGCTGAAGCAAATGCCAAAGGTCCTCTCGGAACCGCCAGCATCGTCGACGATTGGACGGCGGTTCGGTGGGCCCGGGCGGCGCGAGTCCTGCGCGCAGGCCGCACCGACGACGGCGCCCGTACTCGCCGTACCCATTCCCACACGTCGTCGACAACGGGCACGACATCCAGCACGATATCGGCGCATCCGTCTCTCTGTGGCTGCCCCGCTGGTGTAGACGAGCAGTGGCGCTGCTCGTTGTGCGTTCGTCGTACGCGTCCGCTCGACTCGGGTTGTTGCTCTCCGGAATCGACTCCCAAACACAGGCGAGCCTCGCCGTCGTCGTCTGGGAAAACGCAGCGAAAAACTCGGTTATAAACACGACGATCAAACGCGGTCGACATCGACCGCGCGCATCATGGCATCGGATTGGAAATAAACGCACCGTGTTTCGCTGCATGCGCGCCCGAGAAGTCGACGAGTATGTGCGTGTGCACCGGCCGATCGCCAAAGAATCCAGCAGCAGCACCAGCAGCCAGCATCGCAGCCGAAAGTCGCGAAGAGGCCGCCCGCTGGCGCAGTCGTGAAAAATACGAGTATGCCGAGTGTGGAAGGAAGTAATGCGTGCATGGCACAGTGAAAACACCCTAAAACATCATCACAGAATCGCCATCGAATGGGAGCAGGATGCTGCCGCACCGAGCATGGATTAATTCGGATTGAAGCGACGTCGAAATCCACACGAAGCGTACGGGATTCCCCATATTTGGATTAAATTACGGCTGCATTGCGTATTTGTTTTCGGTGAGTACCTCGAACTGCTTGCATTTCCAGTGCACTAGGTGAGAAATGTCCACGATGACATAACCTAAAATTTGTTTTTCTGTTATTAGCTGCTTGTTAGTTGTTGTTTATCCGCACGTTTATTACGGTTTATTGTTCCGCGATACGCCGTACGCAGCCTGGATGAATTCGATTCGTAAATAATGTTTACGGCCGCACGGAGGCGTCAACAAAGGCCATCTTCCATAAATGTCAATGCTGAGGTCAACGCTGAGAGCAGTTTCAGCCGAATTTTTTCCTACATATCTAACATCTTAGCAATTTCATGTTGACTAGTCTACCGGCCGATTTCGTGGCTGCCTGTTATTGATAAAGCAACATACATAAATGTGAGTCAATCAATTGCCAAATCCAAATATGTAAAGAGATAAGATGAAGCCGCCTTTTATGGCTTTATAGCAATTTTATAGTGCGGCACGTCGTAATAATGAATGTTTAAATCGAGTATTGATTCCGCTACGTGGTGTGCATCGGCTGATTTAATTGGAGCATATCCTCGAGACTTTTTGCAGCAATGAGTAATAATAACGTCGTGTTATGTCATGTGCACGCGTATTCCATATCTACATTCCCGGTTTTACTACTCCTGCGAGGGATGCGAGGGTTTCGCTGCTTGTTTTCACATGCGTACTCCCGAATCCTCGGTCTTTCTCGCTCCTCCAGGCGCCCTTCTGGATGCATACAAGCCTCCTCGGCGTTTGTGTGTTGGAAGCAGGGCGCGCCCCTATTGCTTCCTCCTTATGGCACTTCCATTCGCTCGAAGGCGTCCGCCAAGCCGGAACGGAATGGAACATCGGGCACGATGCCCGTGAACTGTGCCCATACTTTCGGGTGGTTGGGAATATTGAATTCGTATTGATGCGCCGCGGCGCCGAGGAAATGATATTCCGCTGCAAAGTAATAAAAACGTCGTTCACTGGTCACAATCGTTTTATTTATATGGTGACATCATAATCACATTGCTAGGATGAAAAAACTCGAAAAATTTCGAACGTTAATTTTTTACGACTGCAAATGACATAGTCGGTATTACAGATTTCCTGGTAGACGTGCACCGTAGAGGGAGTAATGTTGGACATTACTCCCTCCCCAAAGTGCACTAATTATCGATTGTCATGCCCCCCGTGAATTGTGGTTAGTTTGCATAATAATTCAAAACCTAATTTGTGCCATTTACATTTTTATTTATAGAATATTAGTAATACTATTAGTTATATCGTTTTTGATATTATTAATCATGTTTATTATAGATATATTAGAATAGCTGGGATGATATGTGAAGGCATTAATGTGCTAATTTATTGACCGTAATGGCAGCTATGAATTATGCAAACTGGTTTAAAGCATATTAGTACTATTTGCTATGTTTAATTGGAATTGTTTACATTTTTGCCTCGGGGAATCAGCAACATTCTTATGATTGAGATAAGAAATGAACAGGGCACACACAAATTGTTTTATTATCCGAATTGATATGGCAACGTTGCGATGCCCTTTGCAGAATGACAAGTATGACCTTCAAATAACTAACCAATGTCATTGTAATTTAAAATTGTGAAATAATTCGAAAAACAATTCCATTTTTAGGGAACAGTAATGATACAACGAACTATAATTGGTATTCTCGATGATACGTAGCTAGAGCTATAATTTTGTTGCCACAATATAAGGAATTCTGAAATATATCAACCGGCAGAGTCAATGAAGCATGCTTCATAAAGTCGAAATTACATTTTTCTTGTATTTGAGAATCATTACTGCAATTCCAGTGTCTGCTTCATTTCATGTGGTCTATTTAATGTTTCGTTACATGGTACTATAATGGCATAGCAGTTATTATTGGTGGTATTTGTATTTGTAATGTTTTAGTTTGCTCGAATCGTCAACGATAGCCACGAGCGTTTTACTGACGCTTTTGTACAACTCTTATCTACACGTGTAACGCAAGCGATGATGACAATGAGCCACCAGGTGCTTATGCGCATCGAATTGTTGATAAAATTTGCAAATACACCGCTTCGTATGCGAACGCATTTGCACAGAAAATGATATCCAAAGATAGCCAACAACATTACTAAATTAGACGTATAATTATTATTAGTATTCACATCAATAACAAGCTCTTGATATTCCTATGTTATGGTGTAATTAGAGCGTGATTTTGTTTCTTTTTTACATAATGACTCGGCGTAATTTTTATAATTTGAGGTTCATTCAACTATCCATGAAATTATGAAACACAACGACAATGAATTATTAGGAAATGATATTTGTTATTTGCCTGAAATTTTCATTTGTTTGTATTGTTATTATTATATGATCTTTGTATGAATTTGAAGATCCTTGAGAAAGTGAAATTTCGAAATGTACAGACGCATGAGGTCGTTTTCTCATAGATATCCATGTATGTCATGATAGCGTCGTTAATATGAAGGAAACATGGACGTATGTCGTTCATTGTGATCATTTTTAGCTTATCAATTTGTAATTATGGAGGCTAGTAATAAAATATTTGTAGCTTCCAGGCGTGGGCGTTATAGTAGGCTTGTTTTTTGTCTTTTGTTTGGTTCAGTCACGCATTCCATATCACAAACTGCCAGTACACATGTTTCTCATTCAGAAGTTCATATCTATATCTAATTATTTTATTGGCTTTTATCGGTATTTTTTATAATGCCACACGTTTCCGGGTAAACAGATCGAAATATTTGGGGTCAATATACGACATTTTTGTGTCCATGTCTTCCAAAGGAAAAATATTTATTTCCTTGAGATTACAACAAATTTAAATATACATATTTAATTATATTATAAATTATATTTATTAGTACTTGAGTAATTATATAAAACAACAAAATAAATAGTTTTGTAAACGTACAATTTGGAAGTTGGTTATTTGAAACTTATGAAACAAATTCTGTAATATTTTTGACTGTAGTTGAGCAGCAGGCAAAAAGAATGCAAATAAAGTTAAGTAGCGGCCCGTCCTAGCACAATAACACAGTTCTAATCCGCATCAATCTCCATAATAGATAGTTATTTTTAATAACCGTATAATAAACAACTCCCAGCAAGCGCGAGATTAAGATTGAAGCGGCAAGAAGAACAATTATAATTACAGCTCCGGTGTACAAATAGCATCCACACGCTGCTCGATACGAAACGATATGATGTATTCGCATTCGTTCAGACACATAATGGCAAAACCGCCAGGGCAAACAGAGTCAGTCAGTCAATAATATACGAACGCGCGTAAAACTCTTCGTACAGCTGCAAATGGCGAGAATAGGAATTAAGTTGGAAACAGTTCGCCGTCTTCGGGCTGTGTTTTCCTACGAAGAATGGCATCGTAGCGAAATGGAGAACAGGAGGCCTCTTGGGAACCGAGTGGTAATTTTATGTAAATGTACCTTCTTATTATAACCGTGCATTGATTCACAAAGGCGCCTATTTTTGCATTGCGCGAGCTAAGATGGAATATTTAAATGCACATTGAGAATAGCGTTTTGTTTTGATTCATGAAAACCTGACAGAATGTGTTTGCAAAATTTCCATTCCAGTTTTTGTATACATATTTAAGAATTTAGGGGAAATTCAAGCCCAAAAGTCTTATTTGAAATGGACCCTGTGAACTATCTTTACAAAATGTCCAATTAGTTCTACATATAACAAAATCATACAAAAAATCTGGCTTATGTGAAAAAATCTGTATCAAACAACAAACTCTTAGAGATAATGTAGTTGTAAAACATTTAATTAAACATTTCTTCTATTTAACTCGACAGCATTGTTCACTGATGTTTGTGGAGTTATTTGAAGAGTTGCGTTAATTGAGCAACTTTTTAAGTAACTTAAATCCTTCCGCGCACGAAATTCAATACGATATTAAGTGACAAAGGGGAAGAAGGCCATTAGAGCAGCATCTTTAACATCTTGTAAAGGCCGCAAGGATTGTATTTCAGCGCGCTGACCATATGCCTCGCTTTCCTGGTAAAACATTCAACAATCAGTCAGCGAAGAGCAAAAGGAAAGCGAGAAGAAGACGCGTAACCCACAAACAGATCCGCATTTTTAAGGTTTCTGCCATCGTTTTATCAAAAATGGTGTACGCAGATGTTAATCAATCCGCAGTCGTTTAAGATATCCAAATTTAGAACTTTCGTTAAATTTCGTTTACAAGCATTGTAGATACAAATTTGCAGAAGCAATTGAACTTGTTCGTTTGAAAATTTGACGTTATAACTTTAAAACGGGGGAAACCCAAACCAGAAAGATATTTGGCAACAAAACGGTGATAAAATCATTCTGGAAGTTATTCCTGATTATGACATTGAGCGAAAATCTATAAAATACAGAAAGAATGAGCCTGGATGCTCGGAAATGATTGCGGATTGCGATAAAATCAAGAAGTCGTTGAGACATCGTGACGTTCATGACGTTGAAGTGCCTCTGGAGCGCATTCTGTGCCAGAAGCGAACTTCGTACACATACTTGATTCGCATCTCTTATCACATTCGCCAACCGTTGAGCACGGCAGCGGTGGAAATGTGTGCGAGCTCGGTTGGCGAATTGTAAAAACCTCTCGGGCTGAAAACGTGCCTTCTGCGTTTCACGTTGAAGAAATATCGCTGGGAATCGGTCGCGTTTCTAGCGAAGTGCATACGGCACGTAGAGACGTTGCGACTGGTTAGGGTGGTGCGCTGCTTGTGTTGCTATCGATCTTTTATATGCACGAAAGCGAAGGCCCCTCTGGTGGTGCTGCTGCTGCTTGCCAGCCGCCCTCGAAGCGTTTGCAGGGGCGGCAGCCACCTCGTCATAGGGCAAGTCCAAATTGTTTGGTGATTGCATGGAATTTCAGGGTCCAAGTTTGTTTTTTTCACTCCTTGTTGTTTTCGTGCTTCCGACAAGTTCCAAAATGTTTCCAGCCATGTAACTATCCCTCTTGAGGCGTTTTGTAAATTGCTTCCAGAGACTTCTTGTTGGTCACCACAAAAATCAACTTTTTGTCGTGTTTTTCGATTGGGAGATTCGTTGATTACATCCTGGAATTTGAATTCGTATTAGAAAAATGTGAAAGTAAAAATATGCATAAAAAATAAATAATTTCTCCAACAAGTAATAAACACTAACGATGAAGAAGAAATCTGAAATATCATCGTCAATTTGAGGCAGCTATTATGAATTAATTAACCATCATTAATCACCAATTAGGAGATAGTTGGTTTGTGCGCTTGCTTGATTGTTAATGAAAACGAACGACAATTGAATTCTACAATCCAATTTGCATTGGCCGTAACCGCAGCATCGAAATTCATTGTAATTATTGCAGAGAAAATTGAGGTTGAATTGAACAATCACTTCTTATCATTTAGCGTACATGTTTATGCTTATATTTTACACGTTTTCACGCTTTCTTCTAGCGCATCGCGTTTTCATCCATAGCACGCAGGCAAATACTCTTTAATTGCTCATTGTGCAAAACTCCTTTCATTGAATTTTCATTTTTTCCATTCAGACGTTTATGCTAATATAATTACAAATTATTTCATTTGTTTACTCATTACTTTTTCCTATGTTGCTGTATTAGAAAAGGCAAAATTTAGATTGTTTCTGCTTTATAAAACATTGAGATTTGTTGCTGCATGGCTTGAATTTTCCGAATTTGATAAAACTCGAGGAACGCAAACCGTTCATGCGACGCAGAGGAATAATTTGATCATGCATATTATATTTAGCATTCAAATTTCTATAGATATTGTGCTAGTTACGCGGCAATCGGGAAGCATTGCCCGCAGTAGTAGCATTTGCAAATAACATCTGCACAATTACAAATAGAATTACAGCAATTGTACTTCACGAATTCTGTGTACATACACGATTGCTCTGCGGAAAAGTAGTACAATTAGCTCGGTATTAGCTTTACCTTACATAATATCACAAGAATAGCTACGCAATTTACAAAATGATTGCGTCTCTAACAATAGCTTTTAGTAATTGCATTCTGCTTATCTAATTCTGCATGTTTGCATTTGCCTAAAATATCGGAAACTATCAAGATTCTATTTTCCATGTTATGGTTCATAAAATTTGTTTGTAACCAGAAAAAATGGATTAGAATTAATCAGCGTTAAATTAAAAACAAAAAAAAAACAGTACATTATTAAATAGACTACTATGATATGCAAAATTATTCAAATTTCATAAACAATAACAAGATCGTGCAACAAAAAAATAACCGATAATCATTGATTGCCTCACGATGCTTTATCCTCACATTTCGTGCGCTCTACGTTTGCCTAATTGTTTACCAAATTTTCGAAGAATTTCCACGTTGCGTGAGCATTAAATTAAGTAATACACATATTTTACTACCTCATCGTTAGCCAGAGTAATTCTCACAGTCGCTTCTATGCTCGCATATCGAGTTCTGCAGAAATCAATTAATTTGTATGTATATATTAGCCACAAGCGTCTGCAATAAGCATATGACAGTCTGACTCAACATGTTTGCTCGTTAATAAACGGTGAGTCCAGAGCCAAACATGCATATAAACGCATCCTGATGATCGAGCTCGTGCTAATTGAAATTTATGGAAATGCTGATGATAGAATGAAGCCATACCTAAATTAGCCGATTGGTATGCATGTGTTTCGCCTAATTTCCATTGTTGTACACGCCATGGTCGCAGAAGTGATAACACACCTGCTCATTTCCATCCTAGTAGTCCCAATTCCAGACATAATTCCTGTTGAAAAACAATTCAATTAAAATTACATCAATTTCGTTAGATATCAAATGTGTTGTAGTTAATTTCATTGCGTGCTGCGTGCCTACTGGGTTGCGTATAATTCGCTTGAATTAAAACAACTCGAACAACTCGACTTATTGCGAGTATGCAGTACGCACAATTAATTGACCTACAAGGTCGGGCCGAGCATTTAATTGTGCGTTGATGTGACATTTTTGGGCTGCGTGACCGCAACTCGATTTCTTTCTACGCGGCCACCGCGCGCGCGATAATGTTGTGTTGTTGATGATGTCGGGTGCTGCAGCACAAGTCAATAAACTTGTCCCCGGGTGCTTCTCTCTGTCTCGCGTCCGGCGTCTCATCCATCGGCGCTGAAGCAGTGCGTTATAGTTTATGACTTATGTGCACAGCATTTCCTCGTATTCATTATGGGAATGCATTCGAAATAATTGCGTTAACGACAATTTTCTGCTCCTTAGCTTCGTCACTCCTGCCTGAGTTCTTCTTCATTTTTTCCGTGTTGTAATCTTGCTCGATTCGATGCAGTTACAATGTCCTATGATTATTACGCTTGTTATGGTTAACTTACGTTTAGATGCTCGTCCAAATGCAGTGCAGAACTTGATCTTCAGCTTGAGTTATTCTTTTCTATGGATAAAAACGACCTTGACGACTGCTCGATTGCCATATGCTAAACTTGCATCAATCTCAGCAATTAATATGCTTCACGCGTTGTGTACCGTTTTTTTGTTGGATGTTAGGTACAATAGGTCTTCGTGGATGCTAAAGGAATTATGCATGATTGCTTATCGCATTCACATATCAGTACACTTTCTGGTTTATTCGACACTACTAAAACATTAAATTAAATTATTATGAAATTATTATTAAATGTTGATCTTACTTTACTTCTACTTGTTTAGAGGTTAAGTCACAGCGGGAGTAATGTGAGACTTTACTCCCTGCGCGCGCCAATATACGGTGCTTAACTGGTTGCCTATAGTTGTGCGCCTGAAATGTTGACGTTAAATATAAATTACAATTATTGTGATTCATTGTGCATGAACTTGCGACATCCAAATAATATAAACATTAAATATTCACATAAACAATGTTTAATAGGCAGTTTCAATAGATAACGACGACATATTGATATGGAAGCTCCAGGTGTTGGTGAATCACATGGTACATTCATTTGCTGTGTTAAAATTGCATTATTTCAAAATCAGTTGATTTCAGATATTTGTCGACAAATGTGGTCCCGTTTCGTTCACTTTCACACAATTTGTTGAACATTAATTTAAGCAATGGTAACCGTGCAAATCTCTCTTGGATATCTACTAATTTATTAGCAAATTAAGACCGCGCTCGTCATTTGCATAAATATTTCAACGCAGTTATTTTGCGTGTTGTAGGTAACCCAAAATGGATGACAAGCGGACAACAACGCGCATCAGTTCGAAAGTGTCGCAGATCGCGAACCGCTTCCAAGCAGGCCAGCGTGAAGACATCATCGCCCCGCTGCGCACGAAGGCGCGTTCCACGAGCAGTCCGGGCACGACCGACTACTCCAAGGAGACGATGGAGGCGACAAATGCGAGCGTGGTCCGCACCGAATCGCACCTGACGCGCTTTAATAATGCGCGCGCCTTATTCGAGAAATTGGGCGAAGAGAATCGCCCTCGTGATCTGCAGCGCATAACGAACCTGCCGTATCCGCTTCAGTCGGCGAAGAGCGCCTCGCATGTGCTTGACCGCTCGTCGCGCAGCAGTTCGGTGAACAGCGAGCACCGGGACACGCGCTCCACGGATGGGTCTCGTTCGCCATCTCCGACGACCCGTCGTTGCGCCCCGCTGAACGACAAGACGAACGGCTTCACCACCTCGACGACGACGACGCCGCTGCCACCATCGCCAGCGAGCAAGATCGACCAGGAGATGATGATGGTCGTCGGCACCAAGCTGAACGGCAACGCCGAGGAGAAATGCAAGCCCCAGCTGATGAAGAAGCCCGAAAAACCTGAGCGCAAGTTCAACAGCAAGGAGCTCATCGAAAAGCAGCGCAACTGGACTTCGCATTTTGCGAAGGCGACGCGCACCTCACGTTACAGCAGCGACCCCAACCGAAATGGAGGTAGCGTTGGTTGCAGGGAGGGAGCATCACCAACTACGGTGACGACACCCACGTCCACGGACATGGGGAACAATCGGGCGATGGCGACACGCAGCGCCTCATTTACGACTCGTATGCGAAGCCCGCCGACGTCGCCTCCGTGTCCACCAGATGTAATGCGTCGACCGAACGTGGTGCGACGAGAACGACCGGCATCTGTGCCCACACATGCCAGTAGTCCGCTGAGCAGTCCTGTCAAGGAGGTGCAGAAAAACGCGACGGCGACGTCGCCCGTAACTAGCCCAGTACGAAATATTAGTACGCGGGTTGTACGCGGTCAGCATCGACGCGTTGAGGACCTAGAGGAGACCAACAAGGAGAATAAACCCCTCGGGGAGGAGTTCATTGACAGCGGCGTCGTAGCGCACGACAAGCAGCTGCTGTACAAGCACAAGGAGGCCCCCAAGTCACCCACCAGTAGCAGTAATCTCGCCAGCAGCAGCAACGGCTCAAAATCTATACTTGATGATCTAAGTAAGGAAAGTTTGAGCGTGAGCAGCCTCAGTTCGCTCAGTCCGCCGAGCAGTCCGCGGACCAAGCTGGATACGGATCCCGAGACGGAAGCCGTCGAAGAAAAAGCGGAGCAGGAGACCAACGAAAAGACTGATAGTGCCCAAGGTTTGCCATTTTATATTTTAATCACTTTCTCATTAGTTTTGCAATTGTTGGCCCTTCAGGTTATGCAACTTTTCAATCAGGTCAACAAGCACATAACTAACTTCCCCTTGAAAGAGCGGGCATAAGTTGCCAAATTTTATTATTAATGAGCAGGTTTCATCGGAAATGAGAAAAAAAGCACGCGTGCTTGCTTCGTGCTCGTAGACGGCTGTCGGCGGCGGACTTGAATCGTGTAGGTTTCAGTTGGAATATATTTATTTATAGAACGGCGTGTTTGGGAGAGGCTGATCGCTTTAAACCACTTCTCTATGTGTCCGAGTTATTTACTCGGTTGCAGTCTCGCGATTGATTGCTTGATTATTTCACTTATTTCTTAATTCATACAAATGGCACCACTCTAAGATATCATAACTAAATAATGGGGCGATGCAAGGCAGCCCACTCGTGCGAGTGCTGAGATTTTGTGCGTGGTGAATATGCGGAAAATGTGTTTGCGATTGAAACTGCTTTGTTTGGATTGTTCAGGTTAGTTGTGTGCTTGCTTTGCGTGGATGGAAGGAAAATCATTTGCGATTTTATAAATACACCTAAATTGCTACCGTGCCGTTTTTATTTCCTGTTTGTCCACACGGATTGTAATTGAAAATTTCCGCAATTTAAAATGATTCATTCCCGCGGTTTGAAACTTGGCTAAATGACTATAAAACCAACGTTCTGTGGACCGACTATACACAGGGAGTAAAGTTAAATTTTACTCCCGCCAGACAAAACGCCTGGCAGATATGACAGATTTAGGTTAGATACATGAACTACAGTGAATCTCGAATAATTCAAAATTATTTCATTTTTCTTTTAGATTATAACATTTATTTTCAAACTCCCACGAATTTCAATAGTGAAAGATGAAAGATATATATTATATTATGGACTATTTCAGTAGATGTACATGATCTGGCATAATTTGCCAATTTCATACTAAACAACGCGCATGAAATACGACTTTCAAACCTTGAATTCATTGATTTTACATAACTTTGGAATTGTAGTGAGTTTATTTGTTAAATTTAAAGCATTAATTCGTAGAATTACACCAGAATAACTGTTTTTAATATGTGAATTTGATTCTAAAATGTTTGTTTTTTTTTTCTAGACCAGGCAGATGCTAAACCCAATAAGACTGAAGACGAAGTAGTGCCTGTTCCACGACGAAGCAAAGTTTCCAGTATTTCGGTGAACATTCCAGCGGCGGGTTTGGGCACGCGTCCACCTTCAATCATCTCGAGTTCGACGACTGACGAGGGCGGCTTCAACGAGCCGTATCCGGAGATCAAGGCGCGCCTGAAGCCACCCGAAGACGACGCGCTGTACGATTATCCAATCGCCGGCGAAGATAAAGTGGACCTGTTCATACAGGATGAGGGCGATTATGCAACAATCGACGCCAAAGAATCACCGAACACCGAAAGCATCGAATCGCCGCTCTCGCAGCCGCGCACAGTCGAGGCGATCTACGCCGTGCCGAATAAGCCGAGCTGCCTGCTCCAGCAGCGCTCCAACGCGTCCACCGACTCCGATTCGCAGGCGACCGTCGTGCAGCACAAGAGCTTCGATTCGGATGTAGTTTATAACAATCAGTCCGCGTGCGGCACGTCCGCTATTGTCTCCGACCTGGACATGCAGGACGAGGACGAGTTCGCGCGCAACGCCGAGTTCATTCAGCACGAGCGTAGCGTCGAGTCCTCTAATCGCCCCGACGTGGTGCCCTGCATCTCACCGAAAAGCGTACGTATGCGTCCGCAATTGCCACAATTATCGTGCAGCGCAAATGTTTATTTCTCCAATTGCTTGCAGAGCCCTGTCAAGCACCTAGCCTCGCCGGAAATTCGCTGCGAAGCGAATCTACTTGATCTCAAAGACGTGGAGTACGCTGACGCAAGCGACGACGACGACGAAGACGTTGAAGTTGACGATGGCGTGATCATTAAAGAGGACGTGTCTGAAGTGGATGCGATGACGCCGGCGGAAGCCGAGAATCTGCTAAGTAGCAAGTAAGTACTCGCACATTCACATACTGGGTGCAAATATTCCCATTTTTGCTATCAAAATTTCATATGCTGTATAGTTTCCATTTTACATAGTATTTTTCTGTAGTATTTTAGAAAACCGCATTCGTCAGGAAATAATCACTGACGAACAAGCACAGGAAATTCAACGACTTTTAGAAGCGAAACAAACTGCGCCAAAATGGCAACAGGATGGGAGTTCATCGCTGATGCAGGACTCGTCCATGCAGGATTCGCTAGGACTGCCCTCGCTAAACGACAGCTACGGCCCGCCGTCCATTCAGGAGGAGCAAGTAGAGTACGCTCAAGTGATAAAGATCAAAAAGGCTGATAAGCAGGCTATGAACGAGTCGACGAGCAGCATCGATGCGTCGATGCTGGACGTGTCCATGACGCAGAGCAAGCTCGAATCGAGCATGGCCTCCGATTCCGGCTTGATCGATTCGGTCACCAGTCTTTCCGATTCGCCCAACACCGATACAGATTTCGTTCCGAAACCGTTGCAAGTTGTGGGCATCGAGAACGGCATTCACTATTTCGAGGATGGGCACTTTTGGATGGAAGTGCCCGGACTGCCGGACGACGATGACGATGACCTCGAGTATCCGATGTACATCCCGAAGTCCTCCAAAATTAAGTTTTCCTCTGGGCCCATTCAAGTATTTTCGACATTCAGCATCAACGACTACGATCGACGCAATGAAGATGTCGATCCGGTTGCTGCTAGCGCGGAATATGAGCTGGAGAAACGCGTGGAGAAGATGGACGTCTTCCCCGTGGAGTTATTGAAAGGCCCTGAAGGGTTGGGATTGAGTATTATTGGAATGGGAGTTGGCGCTGATGCTGGACTCGAAAAATTGGGCATTTTTGTAAAAACAATTACTTCCAATGGTGCTGCAGCCAAAGATGGTCGCATTCAGGTCAATGATCAGATCATTGAAGTAGACGGGAAGAGTTTAGTTGGCGTAACGCAAGCGTATGCGGCGAGCGTTTTGCGCAATACTTCCGGAATTGTTAAGTTCAGTATTGGACGTGAACGCGATCCGGAAAACAGTGAAGTCGCCCAACTTATACGCCAATCTTTACAAGCTGATAAGGAACGCGAGGAGCGTCGTCAGAGAGCTCTTGAGGCTGAACAGCAAGCAAGTGATGCCAGTACACTTCCGTTAACAGGTAAATTATGCAAAGATAAAATGTTTCCTTGAAAGTTTAAAGGTTGAACTTTATTCTAAACTTCAGAAAGAATTGTTTTCTTATCTTTGATTGAAATTTTGTAGGATCCGCAAATAGCAGCGTATCGGACGGACCAGTCAGTCCATTAGCAGTTAACAACGACAATGTTTTCGAACCAGAACCCGAGAACAACGACGTGGAATCGCTACGTTTACTTCTACAAGAGGTGCGTATTCTCCGTTCAGTGTTCCATCAAACAATTTTCATAATGTTCTTGCGTGTGTGTTCTTACTTGTGCTGCATTTTGTAGTTGCGTCATGTTTACTGCATTGTTTAACTCATTCGGTATTATATTTGTATTTTGTATGTTTTGTGTTTGTTATGCAGAATCAGCGCAAACTAAACTTATCCGAACAAGAAGTAGCCCGCCTGAAGACGAAGGTAATCTAATAATCAAATGCTGTATCGTTAATGCATGCTTGTTTGGTTTTTCGGATTTTTGGAGACGTCTTTCACTGACTTGAGATAACATAAAATCATTTTCATTCATTTCCCATACATTGTTTAAATGCACATTAATTGCATTTCTAATACTTTTTAGTTGATGGAGCAAAATGGTTTGAAATCGGACGACACCGAAAAGTTGGAGCAAGCGAATGCGCGCTTAAAGGAAACTGAGAAGGCGCTCACAGTCACCAAAAAGGAGATTGCGACTTACCAAAATATGCTGGAACAATCGCAAAACCAATATCTTGCCTTAGAGAAGAAATACAGCCGAGCAAAACAACTTTGTCGTGAATTCCAACAACGAGAGATCGAGTTGGCTCAACGAGACGACTTTTATCAGCAGCTCCTGCAGGAGAAAGACACCGAATATAACGCGCTCGTAAAGAACTTGAAGGATCGCATCATCACCTTGGAACAACGGCTTATTGAGACGCAACAACAAGCTGGAATGCCGATGTCTTTACCATACGATAGCAGCAACATTAAGTCGTTAACACCACAGATGACTCGTCGTCAGCCACCGAATAAACTTGGTCAGAGCATCACGCCTGACTTTTCCGACACAGAGGTGTCTGATGCGAGTCCTGACGATTTGAATAAAACGGACACGGTGGAACGGAAGTTGCCCATTAAGGACGAATTCGACAGCGCAGTGCCACCACATGAATTGCTCGACATTTCAGCGAATAAGAGCAAGGCGGAGCTGGTGAATCGTGGTCGACAGATGCCAAGTTCAAAAAAGGGCTCACTGAGCAATAGCAGCTCCGATTACGGCCTCGATGAGAGCTACAATTCGGCTGACGAGCTCGATCCACAATATATTAATGATTCAAAAAACGAGATCATTCGGCCGCACACGCTCGAGACAAATAACTACTCGACTTACAGTACGGCCCAGTATAACACGCAGAATAGTCACTACAATTCGCAAGTGCAATACTCACAGATACAGAACAATTATGTACAGAAAATTGATAATTCCCAAGGAGTCGTATATGCACGCGTGCAAAAAGAATCAAGTGCGCATCAGCAAAGCAGTCCGGACCCATGGGTGGGCGGAAATAAAGCCATGGGACCTCCATCATCCCTTGCTGAGCAACTAAAGCAGGTTTGTGGAACTTTTAAAACTTTTTAAACTTTCAAACTCTCATTAAGAACTTAAAGATACGAAGATACCCGATTCATCCGTGGAGGGAGTAATGTCTCTCATTACTCCCTCATTCACCCCGATCGCACACGATTAAGCCCGATCTTTAATGATTCACTCAGTACTAATTATTTAAATTTCTCTTTAGGTGTTGGCCGAAAGAGAAAAACGAATTGGAACTGAAAGCCTAAGCAATTCGACAGACGAGCTCAACGAAAAAAGTAAAAGTACAGCGCAGCATTTACTCGAGGAAATTCGCCAAGCCGTAAACGAAGCGAACCAAAGAGGTATGAAAGAAATGCATTCACTTTCAACAAATTCTAACTTTTATTAATGTACAGTTAAGAAAGTCGTACCGGTAACGCTTTCGCCACCTGGATCAGTCCCCTGGCAGCACCAATCTGGTGCATCTCCGACGCCACCTTCGCCATCGAGCCTCTCATCAGGTTCGGTATCTCCATCACGAATGGATACCTGGAGCAGTATGCATCCTTCAGACATTAGTCTCTCCTCTTGTAGCATTGCTAGTTGCGACAAGCGAAGCTCCCACTTCTGGCAGTCGTCAGCGGTTGCTGAATGGAGCAAAGAACAAGTAATATGCTCGTTTACACTTCTCGCTTGCGTATCTTTTGCCCGGCATAGATGCTACTTCTCGCTTCTGTTTTAGGTGTGCCAATGGTTATTAGGTTTAGGCTTAGAGCAGCATATATCTAAATTCCTAGAGTTGCAAGTGAACGGGTCGGCGCTGTTGCAGCTGACCTCTGCCGACTTCAAGATTCTAAAGGTGAGCGGCGACGACAAGTCGCGCCTGAAGCGCAAGATCAAGGAGCTGAAAGTGCAGGCCGAAAAGGAGCGCAAGCAGCTGGAGAAGGACCGCAAGGAAAAAGAGAAACAACAGCGGAAGGCCGAAAAAGCCAGCAAGAAGAAGTGAACGCGCCTAGAGGAAGCGGTTCAGTCGGCCTAATAACACTTTAAGCGTGTATTATACGGATGCATTGTACAGAAACGCGTTGAAAGGGACGTGCAGTTCGACGACGTGGTGCGGAAATCCTGCCATACAGGTTTTAATTTGTGTGTGTATAAAATAGGCGCGTGGAGCCTCCAAAACATGGCCCCACGTAGTTATATCCGGATATACATTTTATTGCTATTTTTAATCAATGATGATTATGTGTAGATTAATAATCTATAGAAATAATTGTGCTCGTGGTAGAGGAAATCACTAAACAGTAAACTTTTATGATACAAGTTGTAGAATAATTGTTAGTTTTGATGTTAGCAGCGGAAATGTGGTAACTTATATTAATTAAATAATTTAATTGATATTAAATTATCGGTTAGAGACTGACATTTATTCTACAACTTGTATTATTATTCATACACCAAACAAACGAGCAAAGTTACAATTCTTGAAGAACCGCACGCAAGCAATTCAATTACAGACCTAATTATTCGTTTTAAGTATAAATTGCATTATTCACTATTATAAATCAAAACCAGAAATTAGCGATCGAACTATAAACTCGAATCCCGGCCGTTATAAACTAATCGTCGTGGTCAAAATATACCTCTTAATGGAAACACTTATCGGCGCGTAGTATCGTCGCCAATCAATTAATAACTAATTGATACATGAGTCTCAACGTGTCAACAACAGAAAGTATTGTTATTGTGAATGGCAGACCCTAGTTAAGAGAAGTAAAAGAGAAAACGAAAATGAAATGAACTTTATACATACATATACAGTTATTACACTGTAGATATTTGAATAATTTAATAACTGATGAATGATTGAGTTATTGCGTTTGTTAGATTATCGTGGGCATTTTTGTATACATATATATTATATATATGCTAAATATTTATCTAAACTTAATTTATCATAATGAAATCACTTGCAACAATGTGCAGTATTCTAAACGGCAAATTTACAAACAAATACGATCATACATCATGACTTCTCGATAGGCACTAGTGAATCATTTAGTTGGTAGATGTGTTTGTATATGTTTCACATTTTTTGGAAATTTTATTTAACGCAATTTTATTATTTTATTATTTATGATGGACTTTTATTGAGCGCTCCAAATCGCTCGCTTTGGAGGAATCGATATTTTTCTCACTTTTTGTTACGGGACCAATACGTCTTGTTATTATTTTCTGTATTGATTCGTTTTTTAATTTAAATATGTTGTTGCTCAATTATTTTTGTTTGTTAATGACTGTACGCTGTGACTGAGCGCAGAAGACGTGTTTGCCACGGTTGACGATACATCGTACTTTTACTTACTATTATTATACATATGAATACTTGTATAATTCTCTAATTTATGATTTAACATTGATTGTGATTTTACAAATTTCGATTTTAACATGGTAAAGAATAAATAATTAATACTGATATGACAGAATTACATCCAATGTATTACTTAATAAGTTGATTAATAAGAAATTATCAAAATGATTCAATTTAGATGTAAACTAATTGCAAAAAACAGCATTTTGAATTTGCGGCAGACGCCAGATGTTCATTAAGTGCCCACTTTGTATCACGATAATTGTTATTTATCAGTGTAACTTGTAGCCTGATTGAACTGAGAATATCAACTGCGCTATCATACGTGATAATAATTCCAAATAATAACCGTGTAAGCAGTCAGTATCCAAGTAATCGTTAAAAGTTGGTCCAATTTAACGATTGGAGCGTGCGGTTGACAACATGGTTCAAAATCAGGACTTGTTAACACCTGGTGCTTCATATTCATCAATCGAATATGAAAATGTAAGTATCTAAAGTTTTAAAATACTGTATTTAATTCTCATTAACTTTTATTTTAGTTCTGGGATTGGTTCATTCAATTTCGAAGTATTGAGAATTGTTGGCAAAATCAACCGACATATTTAATAGCGCAATTTGCATTTCTTTTGGGTGGATTGTTAACATTAACTCATGGTAATTTGAGTGCATTTTTATTATTCTATTTTTCTTTCTTCAAATTATGTTTCAGCTCTTATTAGAAGACAAAGATTTATATACCTATGGATTGGTATATTAATGCACGGACTTGTTGTTGAAATGATGTCATATTATGTACCAGATATTGATAACTTTTGGCATTCTCAGACACCTATTATCTTCCTCGGCCACCGTCTACCATTGCATATCGTATTTCTCTGTAAGTTAATGCAATTTCCATAACTATTAGTTAAATTAATTGACTTTAAACTTGTTTTAAAGTTTTGAAAAGTAAACGGAAAAACGGGCGGCCATTTTGGGAAGAATCCAAACTTTTAAAACTTTGCAAAACTGGTTTCAACAGACTCATTACTTCAAATATTCTTTGACCTTTTTGTTACAGATCCTTGCTTTCTGTATCAAGCCTCAGTTGCAGTTAGCAAACTGAAATTACCATTCTGGGCTGAACCGTTCGCTGTCGGTTTATGCACCGTCCTCATTGATATTCCGTACGACATCGTCAGCGTGAATTACCTGCATTGGACATGGCACGACACGGATCCTAATATCTACGACAGACATTACTGGGTGCCTTGGAATTCGTACTACTTTCATGCATGTTTTGCAGCCAGCTTCACCTTTTGGTTCCACTTCTTCCGGCGCAGATTCAGCAACACGAACGAGGCGCGCAAATGGGAATCTGCATCGTAAAACAGCCAGAAATTTAATTTTAAAACTTGCGACTAACACGCAATATGTTATCTTCCAGGTTCCCTAAGGAATTCCTCTTCACAATACTCGCTGCTATGCTTGGAACGCCTGGAGGCATCCTGATGTTCATCCCGATCTATCATCCATTGCACGATATTTACAAGCTGCATAGCGAAATTACATTCTTTGCTATTTTCGTCATCTTTTTGCTTATCGTTTGGACTGGTGATAGGATATCACAGAAAAGTGCAGTTGCGAATGCTACAACGAAAGTTTGGAAGTCTTCAATTTTGTTATTAGTTCATTTGTTCATGCATTATTTGAGCTTCTTATCAATTCCTATCTTTTTTAATAGTGAAGATGAAGTTGCTATTGGCTTGAAGGAACCAATTGGTCCATGCAATGAATTCGTACCGGTTCAAACAGCTTTTGGAATGGTAAATCAATTTTGAATACTTTTTCTCCTGTAGTTTAACTTTTACTTTACTTTTAGACTCTTTCCAAACGGAAATATCTGTGTGCAACTGACTACGATGAGAAATACTTTGATTTTCATTGTTTGCCCGGAAGTAAACCACCAAAACATGGTTCTTACTGGTACACAGCGTGTGGAGTAGCTCTAGAAAATCGTGTGGAGTTGATTGTAGTTATAGCTCTAATTACATTCACTGCTTTCATGGTGTTTTGGAATTTGCACTTCAATTCCCATGGTGATGAAACTTCTGTTGTATCAACTCAACGGAAGAAAATTGTCTCAAAAAAGAAGAAGTAAGTTCTAAATGTACAGATGAGTTACAAATTAAATAAACTCTTATTTCAACTTTACATTACCCTAATCAAAATAATTTTCCAAGTTTGATTCATAGAAAGTAATTGCAACAATGACATCATTTGTTAGGAATTTTTCTAATCCAGCAGAAATTTAATTCTGCTGAGTTATTAAAACTAAGTTGTTTTATTATGAAATTAATTTTAATCATAGAATACATAATTTGAGGCAAATCAATCAGGAATTAACAGAGGGATTTCAGCCAATACGAGGCAATGCATTGCAAACAAGTTTCTTCCAATTATTACAAAAAGTTGGTTTATTTATGTTTCAGTTCTACATATTGAAAATGTTAAAAGGGCCCAAAATTAATTTTAGCAAATCTCATCAAGAACCTCATTGTGCCATTCATTTAACTTAGTCCATTTTGCTTGTTATTTCCATGTTGTTTCTGCATTGTGAAAAATTATATTTAAAGAGATACTTAACTTAACTGTTATATCTATACATTAAATAACATAACTTTGGGGCATTGCCATCATACTGAACATAAATGTAATGAGCCAAAGTGATGCATGTTGGAATTAAAATAACACTTATAAAATTAGTATCCGCCAGTCTGTTGTTGATAGACCTCAATAGTGTCACCCTCAGCCATTTCTAAGGAAGTCGGTGTATCCATTTCATTAATAGGATTACCATCAAAACGGAATCTAACCACATTCATGCTGAGGCCCTGGAGATACAATCAAAAAAATGAGTTACTGCAGCCAAAAAGGGCACAGGAGAATAAAGCGGGAATAAAAGGGGCACACTTACCGCACGTTCACAGTATGCACTCATGAGCTTCCTCAATGGAGTATGTTTCTTGATTTTGAATTGTACTACTGTGTTGTCTTGGCCCAGAACTTTCAAGTTCAAGCTCTCAGGATCAGATGGCTATGTAAAACAAACGGTAGAATTAGTAAGAGATTAATTAACCTTAGCATGTAACATTAAATGTGAATGCATTTTGAACAGATCACTTTAACCGACAAATGCAGAAAGATGCTTGGTATTTTATGGTTATATATTGCAATCATTACCTTCTTCTCATCACCCATTGTGCAGTTGATGTGTTTTTAACGTAATTCGAGGTAAAAAATGCTAAATCGGCTTCTCGCGTCCGAACGGGCGGGTAAATGCGGCCAAACCAAGCGGTAACTGGGGGAAAACACACGCAGCAAACAGCTTCACCCGATAATGGCCGGCTTTCTTGTTCGCTCTTGCACCAACAGATGCGAAGAGGAAGTGACTAATCTAATCAAAAACTAGAATGCGGAGTTGCCAAACCACCAAATTATTATATTTTTCAATACGATAAATTTAACCGAATTGTTGAAATTTATTATATCCGTCCATACACGTACGTGTGAAATATCATATAAATTTTGATTGTTCTTTAGTTAAATTATTTGACATTAAAATTTTATCGACGTTGTTATGACACTGCGCTAGTCAATGGAAATAATTAAATCGTTAGCGCCAAATTGGATAGAGTTGATTTCTTGGTATTTGCATGGAAGTATTAATAATAATAAAATAGTTTTTAATTTAGTATTTAGATAAATACTTGTTTATTAATTTAAATAATTATAATTTCGCGCGGGTAATTTTATAATCCATATAGCGGATATTGAAAATCCAAGATGGCGGCAATATCGCTTTTGAAGGCCACGCGCTTTTGAGGTTAGAAAACTTGATCAACAAACCAATCAAACTGATGTTAAAGTTTTAAAAGAACATTTTGTCGCTTTATTAGGACTTTGAAACATTTAAAACGTAAGTTTTATATATGAAATTCGTCCATAGTGATTGTAATGATAATTTATTTTAGTGTCATAAGAATCTACAAGATGATTATCCCAGTGAGATGTTTCACTTGTGGAAAAGTAATCGGCAACAAATGGGAAGCATATTTGGGTTTGCTCCAAGCTGAATACACTGAAGGAGATGCCCTTGATGCTCTGGGATTAAAGAGATATTGCTGCAGAAGAATGTTACTAGGCCATGTAGATTTAATTGAAAAATTGTTGAATTATGCTCCACTTGAAAAATAGATGTAGATGATTAGGTTTTAATTTATATATGCATAAGTTGTATGTAACATTCTATATGTATTTTGGTAACAATAATAGATTCTTTTATAATTAGGTCTAATTTTTCATGTGATCTTGTTAAAACATTGAGTTTCCTGCTTATATGTTTATGGTTTGTACTTGTAATTAAATATTAAATAGTTCTAAATTACAATTGCATCACAATGTTATTTTATACAGATATTTATATGTTGAATGTTCAAATGCAGATAGCTTTAAGACTTTCATTACTGATATGATGAGGTTTGTTGTGTTTGAACACTCATTGCAGTTGTAATGTGCTTCTAAGGTTCACTTGTGCATCAAATCAACAATACAGTACAAATTTGTTTTAAATAAACTATTAAATAATAACTGGTTAACAGGTCTATGTCTTATACAATGCAAATTATTGATATGGATGACTGTTAATGATTATATCTATAAATATTAGTCCTCTATAGTAAAATTGGAGTTATAGTTATATTATTGATGTTGTTTTTTAAGCACCAATGAACTTCTTCACAGTATATCCAGGTATTGCATATATAAATAACAGAATGATGATTGCCACTGCTAAGATGATGAGTATTTTGAGTATTTTCCATTTATAATTGTGCCAGATGATGTATCTTATTGATTTTAATGGATTTAAGAACCACATGAATGATGCATCTGGTCGACTGAAACAAACAGGTAGATTAGATTATTTATACAAATTAATTAGGATTTATATTAATGAAACCAGTGACTATTATTGAAATATGAGGAAATGATTTGAACTAGTTAAGTTTAATTAGGAGTTTGAACAAAAATTGTTTGAATTTGTGATTTGAAGTTGAAAAACTTGTGATGTAAGAAAAGTTGCCTAACTTGAAGTCCATGAAGATGCATTGGAACCGATTGGAACCAGAGTGGGAGTATTACGGTTGGAACCGTAGCTGCTGTTACAATTTTAGTGAATTTGTGAAGCACGTGCTGGAAATCAACTAAAACGTAAGTAATTTTAAGTATTCTTTGCTAAATAACATACTGTAAATCGTTATTACGCTTCTGTTGTTAATACTCGGTTTGTTACGCGAATCAGTAAGGCATGGTTTTGGTACAGAAATGTGCTACATTATTTCATGCGGTTTCGTTGCATTGAACATAAAAAAAGCGACAACGAATCGACAAAACATTGAACATGGGAATTGTAAACATTATTGTCATTGCAACATACTTTGGTTTTTCCAATGCGTCCGGTTCATTCCTACCATAGCCAACAGGGTTCTTCTCAGCTTCCTCCTTGGTCAGTAGATGTATCTCGGCCTCCACTTTCCCTGTAAGTTCCAAGTCTTCGTTGTCTTTCTTCACGTAGAACGGCCACCAGCCTTTGACGCGCTTCTGCTTGAAGATGTTAACCATGGGAACGCCATCGGATTTGAGCATTTCTAATGTACATAGCTTCGAGGACTTCGCCCCTCGGGGAAATCGATTCAGATCCAATGTGATGGCACCGAGAAAATCGTCGGCGGAAAAATGGTCGGCATCCCAGACCTGCAACTCGAGTCGGGCGGGTATTTTGCATTCGGTTTCGTCCCACGAGAACAACGACTCTTTCCGCGATATTACAATCTTCTGTTCAGCTACCATGTAATCGAAGGGGTAAATGAAGCGCCAGTTGAAGTTCCCTTCCCCAGTCAAAGAACGGTAGTGAATGTCCGTGCATTGGCAATCTTCAGGACCCTTCAGCCATCTGAAAATAATAAAAGAGGGAGTCAAGGTTTCAAAGGTTTCTAAGGTAGATTGATTTTTGGGCTTGGGAAGTTTACCCCTTTACGTAGATATCAGACATCTTCTCTCCGGTGAAGAAGGCATCGTCCTCTAGGATGACATCATCTGTATTCCAGATGATGACACGCAACTCGTAACTTTTGGGTTTTCTCGGGGAGATGTCGAGTGGAGGGCCGGGTAAGGGCATGTCCATGGGGAACATGTCCACCCACATCTCCAGCTTCCCTTGCTCGATGCCCGGTTTGTCTGGGTTGTATAGTGGACGCGTTTCGATGTGTTCGGGGATAAGGTCACATCCGATCCGCGGGAACTCCTTCCATCTATGCAGCACTGTCAAGGCCATATGCTCCTCCACATCCTTAGTCGTATAGAAGTCAAAGTCTTCATGCTGCAGGTTGAAGGCAAAGCGCCCTATGCGCACCTCCCCATCAGAATACATGGGCATATCAACCTTCCCATCTTTGCATAGCTTGGCTAGTATCTGTGTGGGCTTCATTGCATCCCGCCAACTGTTATAGCCACTCCTAGCAATTTACATTTGAATGAGATAACAGAGTAGCAGTGTTTTACATACGCCTCAAGGTTGGCAAATTGAGTGCAACTTACTCTTCGTACTTGAGCGGCAAACCGCACGTGGCGCGATGCCTACTGTAGAATCGATTCTCGAGGTCGATCTTTGTCTCCCCGACCATGTCGTCCGAACCCACAAGATCCCAGTCGTAAATCTGCACCGTGAGCAGTGAGTCTTGCGGAAACGTCGCCTCAATCTCAAAACACCTTGGAGTAATTGCTCCTGAGTTAGTTCCGTCTATACAAATCACACACTGGTACTTACTTTCCAAACACCGGATTCAGCTGCTTTGAGATGTAATTCTCCTTATCGCTGATCCGCTTCGAGCCCAGATGGATGAAGATGTAGGGGTCTGCCTTACCGTTCAGATCCATGGGGTGCAGGTCGTTCGCCTTCACGATGTAGATACGCACCAAAACGCGGAGTGGGTCATTGGATGGAAGGCCTTGAAAGAACCCGTACTGTGGGTCGAAGCCCATAATGGTGTGGTCCTCGATGTCCTTGGGCAGTGGCCATTTGTACACTTTTATAGCACCCTATAGGGAAGGCATAAGGCGGAAAATTAATGCGAGTGGAAAACGAGAACGATGTGCGAATACCTTGAATAATCCGACAATGCGGCTGTCATCCTCGGTTTCATCGCCCGTTTTTTTACCTCGGTACAGCTCGAACGAGTGCAACCATTCGCGGAACCCACTGAACTCGCCTCGTTGCTCCAATTCAGTCGGATACACCTGAGTGACATCCAAATACAACAAAATTATTACAACACTAACCATTATATGTACACAGAAGATATCCAATTTCTGAATAGATGATTGTAATAAAGAAACCGGTGTGTAGAAAGGCTGAGGAATCTGAGGGAACATAAATTCCACTCAACAGGCCATAAATTACCTTGCACAGCGCCGTTTTACGTCCGACTCGTTTCCGCACGCTCTTGGGGCTGATCCGCGAGACAAACTTGGAGGCATTCGCTGTCGTCTTGAAGCCGAATCGTCGCTTATGCTGCTCGCTCGGGCTTTTCTCCATGGATGTCCCATGAGCTGTATCCTCGGTCGTCGCGAGTAGCATCGATGTGCTCTCGAGGTTCAACCGTTTCGCCTCCTTCGTTTCGTTAATCATCTCCTCGACGGAAGCGAAATACTTGGTCCACCAATCTCTGCTACCTTCCTCGTCCTCTTTGTCGTCATCGATGCTGTGCTTGCGCTTTTTCACATCGACCCGTTTCTTCATATCCTGTGTCCCATAGCCGGAAGCAAAGCCGATGTCTTTGGGTAGCAGGGGGCTGCGTTCCTTGACGTCGTTCGGCATGGCGAAATGGTTCGGTGTAGTAGGCAGCTCCTTGTTGGCTGCATCTAAGGTCCGAAGATGGTTGAGGGACTTCTTTCGTTCTTCAGCATCTCGGTCGCGTCTCGTGAGTGGGGTGTACATGTATTTGTGGATTGAGTTGATCATGTGAGTGCCCACAAGAGTGTACCGACCGAAGCTGCGACAGTCGACAACGCGGATGGTCAAGGGAGGTCGATAAAGCTCTTGTTCCGGAAGGTCCAGGTCGAGGAATTTGACGGGCATGGCGAAGTTCGGGTTCTTTTTGGCGTTCTGTATGATGGAGGAGTTGAGTATATGACCTGCACACTCAATATCCACGCGTGGTTTGTCCACTGTTAGGAGATGGATGCGTTTGAGGTCACGAAGGCCCCAAAAAAGGACCTCGATACGGTAACGTGACAGAGTGGGTCGTATCCCTTTAGGTACAGGTAGAATAGGTGCAAGGTCTTTAGGGTCTGTATCCTTGTACATGGGTCGCTCCTTCACGTTCGGGATATCGGGTAATGCTGGCGAGTCTTCTGAAGGTAGCTCCAACAGTTCGAAAGCAGCAAGTAACTCCCCAGCTCTATCAGTTCCTCGGGTAATGTCGAACCATTCCAGGGAAGCTGGGAACTTGGGTTTTGCATATTGCTCGTACCGGAGCTTGACTTGGGGTTTGGCGATCGCCCTACCGATGAATTCGCTCTTTCCGACCTTGTCCTGATCGAAGATCTCGATGATGATCGCTGGTGGGTCTTTCTGGATCTCGTCGCCTTCACCGTAGATGAGGATCTCCTCGAAGATGAGGAGTTCGTCCCAGGTTGGGCTCAAGGTTTCGTCGATTACCTGTGTTGTTTTGCTGAACTCCCCAGCGATGATTCTGGCGAATGGGTCAGAAAGACCAGATGCATCGGAACCGATCAGTGAACGGGCTTGATAGACGTTTGCACGGAGTTGAAAGATCTGGAAGGTGGTTTAAGAAAAGGTTGCTTGATGTTTCTGATTTGGTAGTTTTCTGATTCCAACAACTATGTACAACTTTTGTAAAACTGATGGTTCCAAAAACCCAACTTAACAAAAGGGATAAAGTCACTCTGGGTTCACGAGGGTAGCATTCTAGAATTCCTAGTCTAGTTTTCTATGTTTGTCCTGTTTTATAGTAGGTCCTGCTATCAAAAACCCCATTTTGACAGTATAACCCTAAAGGTCACTCAAATTTTCAAAGCTAAGTGATTTTACTATCTGTTTTCTGTGTTCCATCTGGAAGCTAAGGGTTCATAACTGTTTTAACAGAGGAATTTACTAAATGGATACATTTTGTGCTGTTTTACAAAAGTTGTACCGTTTCTAATTAGTTTCAAAAATACCCTACATGTTTTTCGGTGTAATGAACGACACAAGGTGGAAGCGCTCGTGGTCGTTCAGCATTACGGATCTCCTGGGACATTTCGTATCCTTTCGGGATACCGTCGACGAAATACTTCTTGTGCTTGAGCAGCCCCATCCAGAGATAGATCTCCAGCTTCGCCTGGATCGCCCAGCCGCTGGGACCTTGGCCCTTCTTCCCTGGCAACTGACGAACGACAAATATTGAGTGAACGCATTGCTGGACGCACAAGGGTGGTTTTATTTGCGTTTTGCATAATATGCTGGAAGAGTGCGGGGTGGGAGCGGGGATAAAAGGGATGGTGCACACACCTTTAGAAACATTGTTTGCACTTTGCCGCAGTCGCGGCCGCATTCCTCGTCGACGATGGAGTATATTATGTCTCTTGCCTGAATGCGATGATATGCTTGACGCTTTCCACCGCTTATAATCCAGAGGAATACGTCAGGGAGTGCATGCTGCGGCTGAAATGTTTCCACAAGCTGTTATCATGCATTATTCAGCAGATCTGCCTCGACGCATTTCATACGAGTCAAACTAAAGAGTTGATTTTCAAACAAACCCACACTCTAATGTACTCATTTTTGATGACCCAGTATGACACCAGCCTTCCTTCTGGGTGGTTAATTACATTTCCGTGTTGGAAAAACGTGCAAATTACCCTTTAATCATTTTTTCCTCGTTAAAACACAAAAAAACAAGCCCATTTGATGTAATGTCTGCAAAAAGGTGCTACTACAAGTTCCCAGGATGTAATTACTAGCCCAGAAATGGGTATCAAATTCTGGATACCAAAATCCTCTTCTTTCTTCCTTTAGGAAGGCATTTAGCACCTTCCGGTAGAAGATCTACTAAAATAACCTTGTCTTGTTTTTTTCTAGGTTGAAGACCTGAAGACCTCATTCTGCCTCATTTCGCCCAGACCACAATTCCCAAGGTAAGTTCACACAAACTATTCAGAACTAGTATTAAATAAACTTACGTCTTCGACGAGGAACTTGATTTTGGTCAGGTACGTGTGCGCCGTCTTATACCGCTCCTTGAACGAGCTCCGCGTCACTAACGCCCGAAGATTCCGAGCCCCAGTTGCAATTTGCTCCTGTTAGCCCAAACCGAGAACAGAAATATCGTATTCATGAAGGCGCACATAATGACCATACATAAAACGGCATTAAAATGATAATGGGAGCATCCTCAACAGTGGAACGTACCATTTCGCGTTGGCATAGCTTCAGGTGCTCCTTGTCGAGCTTCGTCTTTCCGGTTCCGGGCCCGGTGGTCGAACTCTTCGAGATGCTCACGTATTTATTGCACCCGGTCGATAGTTCGTCGAGAACTTGCTTGAGATGACCTTCCATCTCGGTGTCATCAGCATCCATCAGTGTGTGCACCTCGTTCAGACCCTCTTCCTGCACCATTAGAAACCACACAGGCAATGTTGGTGTAATTGGAACGAATTTGTGTGGTGAGTACTAACGAGTTTGTCTGCGATTTTTCCTATGACGTTCGAGTTGTACATGCGTCTACGGTAGTCGGGCCAAACGGACCTCACATGCATGCACGGCTTGTTGTCCCAGTAGGGCATGAAGTAGTGGAGTTTGTCGTGTGTCATTGGCTTCGTCGGTGTCGTCGTGCTCAGCCAGCTGCCGCTGTCGACCGCCACGGTTTCTGCCAACAATGGAACGAAGCCAAAACCACATGAGACGATAGCGAACTGTAACTGCCAACCCGCGATGGTTGGGACACAGTTTCAAGTTGCATGCAACAATATTCCATTGTTTATAGTCGGGTGTAATTGAATCATAATAATTTGATCCGTCAATGTGGGTGGAAAGGTAATTGAAGGTTGAGTAGTTCTCAATTGAGTTTCCTGCAGAATTTTCGACAATTGGATCGATACTGTGTGAATATTTAGTCTTATGATAGCTGCTTCCAAAGGGATAATATGGAAACAAGCCCTTTTGAGGTTTCAGGTTTAGTGGGCAACATTGGGAACTTAACTTTCAAACTTTTATAGACAGTGCCCTTTTATCTGGGTTCCAGACTTGTCAAAATTAGGACTAGGTTTAGGTTAGTGGTTCCTAAAGGGATCAGCTGTGGGTATTTGTTTTTTGGACTTCGAAGTTCTTGTTAGGTACTGTTCAAAAAGCTAGTGGAAAGATGCAAAGGTGATAGGGGCAACAAATCAGAAGGGTCAAAGTTAATTTCAGTAGATACTGGTCTCAGACTTCACTTTCCAAGACATTGGATCAGAAAAGGTTGCTGAGGGAATGCTAGAACAAAGCTTTCCTTGCCTTGGTACAAAGGATATAAGATTTAAAAGATTGAGGAAGTGATGGTTTCAATGTAGGTTAGACTTTTTACTACTACCAGAGTATTGAGAGTAAAACCAACATATCTGCACTTCCTAAGAAACCTTGCAAACCCTAGGACAGCTTCCTTTAATGGTTCCAACAACTCTAACCTCTTCTTTGAATTTTCACTATGACTTAGAGCATTGGGACCAAACCTTCTTAAAAACCTTAGAAACCAAGGTAACTTGTAAACCCCAAGCTTCCTGCAATGGTCCTAACACCTCTAACCAACTCACCCAATTCATCACTATCTTCATCATTAGTCCAATGCTCCTTAGCTGACTGATTATGCCCATCCATCGCATTCCCCGCGTTCCCGATACTAATCTCAAAGTAAACGGGCTTATCCCCCAACCTCTTGTCCAACATGGACGCATCCAGTATGCTCGTAAAGAGAAAGAACTCCTCGTTCTTCCCGTACGAAGACTCATTAATCGGTACAGTCGGTTCCAACTCGACCTCCGTGGGCACAAAGTCAATCGTATCCGTGATCTCGGTGCGGATGGCGATGAGAAGTCTTGCCCGATACGAAACCCCCTCACCGAGCCCACTATTCAACGAGCTCAGCTCGTCGATGAGGCTGTAGTCCCTCGTGGAGCCGTAGAGGTGGATGAATGCGGGACCGTACGTGGGGAGGAAACCTGGAAGCAAACAAGTTGAACGGTCCCGGTCACTGATTGAGTGCACGGCCACGCTAACCTCTCCCGCCTCACCCTTTTCGCCGTCGTTCGCGATCTGCTTCAGATCGATGAAGTGCGTGCCGATGACGGTCGGCTTCACCGGGTCGTTGTCACGCAGCTGGATCTTGATGCGTTGGCAGAGCGGCGGGAACATCTCGGTGAAGACGAGCTGCTCGTTCCAGACGGGCGCGTAGCTGTGCTTCTTCACGCTGGTCTTCCCCTGAAGACAATTGGATGATTGGGGTTTGCTCCGGTGGTGCAAATTATAATGAAATTAATCACCATTAGTCCAGCAAATGAGACCTGGACGTAGGGGTCCACCAGGTCGTTTACTTCACCCGTGAACGCCTTCTTCACGTTCGCCATTATCGAAGAGTTCATCTTCGGCAGTCCATCAGCTCGGTAGATTTTCACTATGAAGCGGGCGCGTTGTCGGTCTATGGGCACTCCATCCGGAAGTAGAAGGTTTCTGTCAAGTTTACAATTCATGGTTCTTCTATATCAGTCTAGATCAAATGATCTCTTGAGTAATACCCAAATATCGTTTGATACTTTCTGGACCACTCTGATAGTAAATGGAATCAAAGCCTTGGGTATTTGTAAGAAATTTAGGTCCTCAAACCCCAACAAAAGGGGATTCCTGAGTTGGTAACTATTTAGAAACTCAAAGGCATCTTTTAGGGTTTTTGGTAACTTTGGAACTATGGGATTTTTAGACTTTATGAATTTGTCCACTTAATCGATGAAAGTTAGTAACAGATCTTAGGTTTTCAAACAATGACCTGGGGCCACATCCCATTTCTAACCATGGCTTATTCAACTTAGGGCAACAATTCTTTTAGAGTACCTTAGCCCATTTAAAGAAAATGTGGGCACTTTTCTTATAGCTTTGAGGCATCTCTAACTGTTACCATAGATAGGACCATATTGGTCCTCCTCATTGACCATAAACTCATCTGGCTTCCTATGTAGGGCAACCATCAAAAATATAACTGAACATCAACTGGACATTGATAGAAACCATCGAAATAGAAAACTCCTTACGCTTCAATATCATCTTCGTCCTTTTCACTTTTCGGTGGCACTTTAACACTGTCGCCTTTACCAATCACGCTGATATCGCACTTCAGATATCCCTTAGGACCTCCAGCAATGTCGTCCGGATCGGTGAGCAGTGCCCATTTGTGGTAAAACTGATGATCTGTCAATCCAAACAGAAACTCATCAATTCCCTCACGTCAGAACATCCCCGAATCATGTGGAATGAAGAAATACTCGAATCTACGAAATTGTCATGCATGGTGCTTGATTGAATTCATGAAGCATGTGACATCAACCAAATTAATTACCAAGCTACAAATGACCCATGCAACAAACAATATCCATTGGCCATTGGTCATTGATAAGTGAGTGGGGTATGAAATAGCAGGATCGAAGAAATCTTCATCATTTGGCTTTGATTTCCTGCTGATTGCTGTTCTCCAAACAATAACAAGACCCAAAAAGTGTCACTGGGTGAAATCAAACCGAAGAGAACTAAGTAGTACATTGAGAGAGATCCTTTCTGGGTGGTACATCGAGATGAAGAGACATCGATAGAGAAGAAGTAGAAATTAGAAATCAAATGAAAATGTGAGATGGCAGAAGAGATGGCTTTGGTTGCATTACCTGGCTGTGACCAGACAGTCGCCACGTCTAACTTAAAGCATCCCAACAATTTGTTCGCCCTCAGGATGCTTCGTGACTGCAGCACCTGGTGCAGAGCAATAAGAAACAAAGAAGAAAAACGTGGGAGCGGTGGGTGGTGAAAGAATATAGTACATTTGCTTGCTGGCAGCAGCAACAGCAGGAAATATCAAATACGCAAATTTTCCGTGTCTTTTCTTCGTTTTGTGCGTTTCCTCGTTAATTATTGACTCGCTTTTTCGTCTTCTTTGTCTTTTGCGTGCTTTGCTCGACTCGACTCTATCGCGCATTGCTGGGAAATTTACGCTATGAAGGTGTGTAATAATAGAGAACAATAGAGAGACGCAGCCAGGACAAACACAATACAAAACTATAGATCGTTCTCTGAAGGGATGCGATGCAAGATATGCAGCCAAAATGGCGCTCATGTACATAAGTTGTGTGGAGAATAAGTTATTAAAGACAATGGGGCTGTGTACATTGCTGTGTTGGGTTCGTATCGTGGTGGATGAAGGTCGAGGAAGGAGTTTGAGGTGCAAAAATTCCCGAACAAAAATTTCCATTTGTTCACTTTGTTGCTGTATTGATCGAAACACGTTTGGTTTCATGTTCGGGGCGATTTGATGCTTGGAAAATTGTAAAAATCAACCAGAGAGTTTGCTGTTGTTTGCTTCCATCGTTAAACCAACTATCAATCAAGTTTCCTGATAATTTCGAAATTTTATTGTCAGGTTTCGCAGTTTATGCGATCATTTATTTGTTTCTGACAAAACCATCAACCATAAAATTTTCAAATGAATGAAACATTACAAATTACTGAATGTAGCAACATTAAAAATAATTCTTGATCATAAAAATTAATAATTTTATCATCACTTCAACTCATTTCAAAGTTAGTAAATTTGTTTGATTGTAAGTTGAAACATCTTAATTTGAAATAATTCCCATCTTTATTGAATTCTGCTAACAACTTCTTTCATTTAATCCTTTGACATTGGAACTTCTTGCATTTTACACAAACTCAAACATCTCATATAAATTGCAGCTTTCTTCAATGCAAATACGAAATTCCTTAAGTAATGTTTGCCACGTATCTCGCATCGAATTTCGCGAAGTAATTTTCTCGCTTCAACGTTGCAGAACAATAAAAGTTGCAATGCGTAACTGCATTAGGAAAATGAAATTCGTTGGGAAATTCAGCGGCTTTTGTGTTCAATGAAGACAATAAAAGCGTAGTAGAACATAATAGAACTGAGGCAAGAAAAACGTGTCAAATTGTGAGTGAACTTCAAGGACTTGGAAGTCTTCAGGTTGGGGCTAGAATTTAATTTCGTTTCGTGTTCATTATATGAGTAAGTGCGTAGTGTATTTCGCTAGCATTTAAGTACCCTGCGCATCATAGACCGTCTTCACGTCTATCTTGAACGAGCCAACCAGCGTTCCGGATCGTAAAAGTTTTCTAGAATGCATTACCTAGAACATATGCAATCATTTGCTTTGTGTGTGGTTTCCTTTCATTTCTGCACGCGGTGCGAATTAATTCGTTTTACTACAACAAAAAACTGAAAAAAAATGTGGCGGATAATGAACAAAAACCCGAAGGGATAATTAAACCTGAACCAAGAAAAACACATTCGTCCTTTTTACAATTAACGAAACAGAATGAAACGAAACGTAATTGAATAAAATATGACCCAAAGGTGATATATGACCGAAAAAAGGATACCAAAACAAAGGATAATTAATTGTTTCGTATTGGTTTTTTTTCAATGCTGCTTCATTTTTGTCGACTATTATTAGGTTTCTGGTTCAAGCGCCAATAAATATTCAAGGATAATTGTACTCACCGATAATGTGATTATCTTATCAAAGAGCATTATTGCAGGCATATGAAAATCGAAGACAAAATACTGGAAACAAATCGAGAATTGTGTTAGTACGTTTTATGGATGTCCCCATTTCAGGAAGTGGTTCTATATATCATCTGAAATGGGGATGATGGTCGTACTCACTTCGTTGTAATAAGGACAATTTGTACTCTCTTTGACGCTGGTATATTTGCGCTGGTCGCCGACTTGAATACAAACCACCGGATCCATGTTTAAGCCGGCCAATTGTCTTGCTTCAATTATGGTAAGACACACTTGAAAGTCCTGAGCTTTGAGTACGGATTGTACGCGGGATTTCAGGTCCGTTTTGATCCTGTTGTTCGAGGACAAAGAGATGGCACATTTAGAATCGATATGTTTCAAAATTTAATGCTGAATGAAAGCATGCAAGCATTGGAATTCCAGAAGTTCTAAAAATTGTTTGCATATTCTCGATGATAGTTTGAACCGTTTTTTATTGGATTTTTTTTGCTCTCATTAAATAAGTTTTTGATTCTTTTACCATATCTTCAAAACTATCGAAAATCTGTTATTCGCAAAAACATCTTTCAATGAAAAACTTTTGAGCTTGAAGATCTATTATTCGAGGACAAAAAATTGGGACATTTAGAATCAATATGTTTCAAAATTTAATGTTGAATGAAAACATACAAGTATTGATAATCCAGAAGTTCTAAAAATGGTTTGTTTGTTTTCCTCTCATTTTCCTCTCATTATGCTGTTAAAAAACGATTTTTAGACCTTTTGGAATTCTTGAAATTCTAAAATTGATTTGCTGATTTTGGATGACAGGATGAACTTCTGTTTTCTATTAGATATTTATTTTGCTGTTAATAAATAGGTTCACGATTCTTCTCTTATGTCTTCAACACTAATATAAAGTCTCTGTTAGTTATCACTCTCAAAAACACTTCCTGAATCTTCCTGAATCAGGAAATTCACTACTCTTCTTCTGCTCCCTAGAAAACATTTTCAATGAAATAACCTTCAATTCTGAAAAGTTATTCGGAAAGTTATCTTCCAAACCAAACCAATCACATTTTACAAGAAAAAAATTGGTCAACCACCAGGAAGATTGAAAAAGAAATTGGTTAAAGATAATTCTCGTGAAAACTTAAAGTCTGATAAAAACCGGAAGTTGCTTATGTTTCGATCCAATATTCGTTTCAATTATTACACACCCTTGAACCCGATACATAGACAACTCATTAAATAATTCACAAATTACCAACCTGGTCGTTTTACGTCCACGTTCCGCTAGTGAAACAGAAGCTTGACTATCCGCATTCGAATCCAGCGAGGTCTGGCTACATGCGCGCGAAATTGGGGTCGATTCGCATTCGGACTGACGCGAATTCCTCCCCGATTCCGGTTGCAGAAGCGCGGCATTTTCCTCGTCGTCCGTGTCCCGTTCCTTTGGCGGCCGCTGTTTACCTACGCAACAAACGTCATGCGGAAAAATTCCAGCACACATTCCAAATCGCAGGCAATGATAAATGATTTAAATTCCGGCCGATCATTTCGCATCACAGAGTGCTTTGTAATTTGAGTCAGTTTTGCTCTTGGAAACGCTATCAATTCGAGAAATTCTGTAATTTGACGCACGTTTGAACACACCTCTAGGAACCAGCATGTGCCGGATGGTTAATTATTAATGTTTATTTGGGTCACGCACATGGGCCATTTGCAGAGCAGTCGACACGATGTGCAAATTTAGCAAATTCATGTTTGCACGGTTCATTTCATCTCGTTTTTGGATTTAAAATTCAAATTACGTGTGAATATTTTATTGAAGGGCTTCAAATAGTTTCGAGATCATAAAATTATGTTCTGAAATTCAATTAGAGTTTGAAGAAGTGATACATCATTAATTTTAGGTTGTAATTTGAATGGGGATGGAAATTATTGATACAGAGTTGAAAGGATAATCAAACAAAGACCCAAGTTTGTACTCGTTGATAGCTTAAAATTTATGATTCATTAACCTGATGCTGATTTATTATCTCCTCATTTCATGTAATCAATATTCTGACTTGTTTTTTTGTTCCTAAAAATTTTTGTTTTTTTTATATTTCCTACTTTTATTTCTCCTATTTTTATTTGGTCCTTCAAAGGATCTGTATTGCAAAAATAATCTTCTCCATTAAAAATGTTTATTATCCTACGAAAGGATAATTACTCTTGGTCATTAATTAAGACCCATCAAAGATAATTTCCCAATTTTCACACTCACCTAATCGCATCAAATTCCTTACGGTTCGCAGCGTACTCGTCTTTTTCCGCTCCTTATTTTCCTTCTCCCTTTCCACGGGTGGTGTCGATTTTTCCGGTGCTGAACTGGAAGCGGTTCCTCGTCGTCGTCCAGCCGCGACTTCCTGGTGCTGCTGCTGCTGGCGAAGATGACTCTGATCCGCAATCGTGCGCTCCAAATTCGCGATATTCTGCTCGATGTCGATGAGCATTTGCTGGTCGTCTTCGAACATCCCGAATGCGTTGCTTCCGGCGAAGGAGAGGCTCGATTCGTCCGGAGCCGTATACAGCAGATCGAAATGCAAATTGACCTATGCATAATGCATGCGTTATTTATACACGAGGCGTGCGACATGCCGCAACAATTATGACCCACTCGAACGCCATTAGTTTGCTGTTACATTCGCTCGAACATGTATGATATCGGGTAATTTATAGGAGTCAGGATTAACAAACAACCAAGTAATTTTGTATACAGAAATTCAGACTTTTCTGAGGTTGAAAATTTGCAACATCCCAAAAATATAAACTCAGAAACGTAAATTGAATGGGTCATATTTTTGTTGGTTCTTTCAGTTTTAAAGTTGAAGAAATAAAGTCATTTGTTGATGATTATATTAAAAAGGAATTCTGAAGTCTTCCGGAAGTAATTTGTTTGAAAGCAATTGGATGTTGTTTATGTTAGTGGCAAGCTTAAGGTGCCTGTTGAATTAATTTGTTGGGGCACGCGATGGTTGGTTGCAATTGGCCCGAATTGCACTCTTAATCTAGGCAATTCTAGACAGGAAATTGGAAATAAGTCAGTATACAATTTTCCTAAGAAGGATCCTTCAGTTCCTTGCACGAATTTTCTGGAAAACAACTCGAAGAATCCGTATTTTCAATTTGTTTTCATCGATTTGCTTTTATCTTCACGGGTTGTTTGTTGTTTTTATTGTTGTTTATGGTCCATTAAATTCTTTTTCATAACGACATTTCAAATCATTTTGTCATATTTCTTGAAATTGAGTTTCTTGGGTTGGAAGTTGTATATTCAGATTCTTCCTTTTGTAACTTTGAAGTTAAATGTTGAAGGATCAGATTTCAAGGAGGAAAGTTTTTTCTCGTATCTTCGAAACTAATAATCCAAGTTGCAAGATTTCAACCAAATCTTTTGCAATAAAAGATTTTGTAAGCATTAGAAAGCAAATTTTATTTTTAAATATTTCTGTTGCATTATTGATTTATCATTAAAAATTTAATTATTTTTCATTTTTCAAAGAGTAATTTGAAATTCTTTGCGAAAATTTCACAACATCTTCTTTTATATCTTTTGCAAATACCTGAAAACGATAGACATTTCAAAAGATATCTAATCCTTGATAATAAATAATTTTGAACTCATTAATCAAAATGACTAGAAAATGATAAATTGTAAGCAAACGTTCATACATTCCATAATAAATGATGTAAACAAATGGGTTTATTTTCCGTTCTTGCATAATGAAAGAAAATTGCAACGCATCTAAGGAAACGTCCAGGTAAATAATTAACTGTGAAACAACCGAAACGAAATTTCGCAAATGTGTCTCGAAACTCTGCAAACATTAACTGTCTAATTATAATATCCAAGTACCCACAGCCAATTAAACAAAAGAACCAGGAGACAAAAGCAACCGGAATGTCCTTGAGGCATCCCAGAATCTAGAAAACAATTCTCATCGGTGTTCGTTTCCGGTTGCTTTGCTCGACTCTTCCATTAATTAAATAATTTGTTCGAGGTTCTCGCTTCGAAATTTCATTACTCTAGGGAGTCCACTAATTAAATACGATATTAAAACCAATTTCATTCGCAATATTTGTACAGCTAATCTAAAATCAATAGCACAACATCGCATTGTGGCTATTTGCATATTTCCGGTTTAATAACTCAGATATTAAATTTTTTTCTTCGTGGACTGAGTATGGATGAAGCTATAAAATAAGGTTTTATGAAGGCGATGCAAGAAAATGCCATGGAATCATGAACGAAGGCTTGGTTATCGAACAGTGGGATATTAGAAATTCATATCGAATGCATTCTGTATTTGTTAGAGGATTGGGTATTTCTGCATAGGGTATAAATTCCTGAATTGGTCCAAGAATCGCATGGGAAAGCTTGAAATGGTTTGACATTAAGGGGCTTTTTTTAAATTTCAAAATATCTTTATGCAATGTAATTTTTTTTCAATCCCATTAATTCTAAATGGTAGTTTTCTGAGAAAACCTTGACTCTAGAAGAAGATATCTATATGTGGGCCCAAAGAAAAAATATGATCCAGAATATATAAATAAATTTTTATAACCACATCTTTCCATTCACTTATCAAAATATATCCAAGAAATGTACCAGAAAAAAAGATCCCCAAAAGAGTAAACCCCTTAATGTATCCCTTTTTACCATACCCTGCATTTTATTGCATTTCCCCATTCGCCTCCATCCCGCAATATTTGTTTATGCGATGGAATGTTTCTGGAGTGCCTGGAAGAGTGGGAGGCAATGGATTCCATATCCTGGAATGGTTAAATAAATACGTCTTCACGCCGAATGGTGATGGGGCCATCGACTAATATTGCCATAACTCAGTGTCTCATCGTTGGGGCGCACCGCATTCGCAATATTGACAAGTGGATAAGATATGGGACAGGATGGCAGAGGATATCCTCTTGTGGGTGCAGGATTAAGAATGCGGTGACTGCTTCCGTTTGGCCGATCACGTGCGTGGGACGTGAAAGGCATGGTCTGGAATATAATTTTGGGTTTCTTTTTTTTTTCCTTGGTTAAAAAGTCCCCTGCAGGATTCTTTGTTTATTGCTTGGGAGTTAATTGTATTTTGTTCGAGTGCCATCGAGGAAACGCAAGGGAGATCGTTTGTTTTGGGATGTAATTGGGAAAGAATTGGGTTTCTGGTTCATAAATTTTTGTTTTAATAATGTCTCCAATGGTTTTCGTTTTTATTTTGGGAGGAAATGAATTTTATTGGATTATAATTCAGAATTCAATTATCAAGGGAAATTCTTTGTTTAAAGGATTTTTCAAGAATATTTTTATTAGACAATGAATCATAGAAAAAAAAATGTAAATTGTTTTTTGTTTAGGAAAGTTTTTCGGAAATATTTTGTAATAGATTTGACACTAAGAAATCTGCTAAAATATAAAATTTAAATCAGATTTGCAAATTAAGAGTCAATTAGTAATTAATTGATAAGAAGAATATTTTTATTAGGTAATGAAAGATGAAAAAATTTCTGAATAATTTTGAGCTTTCCATTTGAAACAAAATAAGATTTGGTTTAAGAATGAAATATTCTTTGATGAAATTGAAGTTTTATAATTGAGTTAAAAATGTCAAATTCCACGATCAATTAATTGACTATAAAATCAAAACTGGAATCACTTAGAACATAAATCATAAAATCAAAAACTGGAAAACTTCTTCAGCTCAGAAACAAACAGCTTTTCAAATTTCCCATCATTAAAACCCCTTGTTTATAATTACTCTCGTAAATTGCAAAAACTTCATTATTGGCGAACATAATTACTTTTTAACTTACTCTCCAACCATCAGCAATCAAATAAGCACCATGAATAACGAACCGATTGTTCAGCCCTTAATTGACGCTGACTGTCGAGGACCATGACTTGTTTTCCCCAATTACTCCCAGCACCCGACTTTAAATTAATTAATCGCCATTTGTTTGCTTCCACTATGACCGACTCACAGCGATCACTTACTGTCATTTACTCCTCGGCTGGCATTCATTAAAGCAAAACGAAGCGCGAAAAAAAGTGTCACTCACCGGAATGGGTCGACTCGCCTCGTCCACCAGGTTGTCGTTGACGGAGACCCGACCATCGCGCACCACCCTCTGCAGGATAACCCCATAGCTGCCCAGCAGCTTGTCAGCGAAGAGACGGTTGCGTATGTAGAGTTGGATCGTTAGCACGTCGTTGACATCAACAGGTCGTGCAACAGGCCAGTCGAATCGCTGCAAAAAACATGTTGGGTGATTATTTGCGAAAACCCACCCCCCCTCTTGTTTGATGGGCTTGCGGTTTGGAACGCTGCCAAAATCGCTCCTGTGAGCGTGATATCCTTGAAAGCCGACTTCGAGGACCTGTTACACGAGTATTTGAATTTCAGGACAGTTCGCAAATTTATTTTGCGCCCGGTTTTTTATTGAATATCAAATTTAATCGAAGGATCTTTCATGTCATGTGATATAAATTTGAATTTGGATGTTGAATATATTTCCGATTAAAAATATTCCATTTCGTTATCGGATTTGTCCAGGATATTTGGTGAAATTTGATGGCAGGATTCGTATTTCCTGCTGTTTATTTATTTTACCAGGAAATGTGTCCCAAAAGGGAAATTGATTGCCTCACTGAATTTTTTACATACTCCACGAATGCAGAATTTAATTAGCAATTTTTGGGCAATTAAAAATAATCCATTTGTTTCTGGATTGAATATCCGGGATATATTCAATGATTTCCTTTTGTATTTATTTTACTAGGAAACAATATTAATTAGTGAAACAATGAATGGAAATTTTTTTGTACCAATAAAAGGATCTCAAAGTTTGTTAATAGTAAAAATGTGTTCTGTTGAGGTCGGGAAATTATGTAAAAACCTGGTTTAATTTCACTTTTTGGCTCAAGTATGAAACGCGACAGGACAAAGCGTAAAAGGAAAAACGCGAATCGGGACATTAAATATTTCATAGCACCACGTTCATTTATGTGTTCGTTCATAAGAGTTCGCTTATCGCGAGTTTTCCATTTTCATGTATTTTATATGCGATTCGGCGTTTCGTTTCTATTTCCCATGTTTCGTCCGTTTTTTGCTCTTTTTTTCCGCCAGTTTTTGTTCCTGTTTTACGGACGTAACAAAACGTTATTCAGCGAACAAACACAATACTTTTGCTAATTTCATACAGGACGATCTGAAAATGTGAAATTAAAGTTTTGCAAACAATTTTAATCGAATGTTATGAAAATTTCAAACATTTTTTGTCAAAACAGAAAAAAAACTTCATGATTCATGTTTGAACTGCGGCGATTTAACTTTTCCTGGCAGGAATTTGATAAAGACTCGACAACAGGAAACGTGCACGTTTGCAGGACGAAAATGCGAGTGTAGTGTGTGCATGCATATTCTAAACTGTTCGAACACACATCCTTTTTGCTTGGCGTTCCTCAATTTACATTCGGTTCAAGTTTACACATTGTGCGCCTCGTATCGAGCACGTTTTTGTTCTTCTTGTTTCATTCGCGTTGCTTGCTCGTTTGACGTTTCGTGCGCTTCGAGGTACATTAAGGTTTCTGCAGAGCCGCTTATCGATCTTTGAGTGTTATTTTTCCCGATGTCAGCTAAGGATGAGATCCTGTTTTCCAGCTCCTTCGAGGATACTCTTTGAGTGACAATTGTTTTGCTTCAAAATTTCAATTATTTCTGATCTAATACTTTGGAGGTAAAAAGTTCTTATTGAGATAATTTTCTCTCTGAAGAATCATCTGAACAAAATATAGTTTGAAAGTTTCTTTGGAGAGTTTCCTTCAAGTTTTAGTCCTAGTATCGTTTTTAATAAGGAAACGAGTGAAGAAAATAAAACTTTACTTGTTATTCTTCTTAGATAATAAAAGTTGTTAGAAAATTGCGTTGTTAATTACTAAGACTGGAAAAAAATATTGTTGCAAATTAAACTGTAATATTATTCTTAATTGAGAGAGATATTGAAACTTGAATGAACATTTTTAAGTTAAATGAAATGTAAAGTGATTGAAGTATTCTTTCTTCTTTTTTATTTCTCTGCTGCTAAAAACTTCTTTGAAGTAACTAAAAAGAATTTCCCAACTTGTAGCTTTCTATTAAGATTTTTTGCCTAATTTTTAAATATTTCATTACTATTTCAACTATAGACTAGTAAGACAAGAAAATTTGCTTTGTATCTTTTAATTTTAATTGCAGTCAAATAATTATTTACTAATTTCTCTTTAGTCTTTGAATTCTTCCAAAGTTTTCTTCGAGGTATCTAACAATTTCCTGATTTTTAGTCTTTGTGAAAGATTGTATTACAATTATAAAATGGTTTTGATTGAGTTAAATTAATGAAGAGAAATTAGTTGAATTAAAATTTTTAATTATTATTTCATCAGGTCATAAAAGAATATTTTTATCATTTACTTTTTATCCTTCAACTTTTTTGTACTAAAATAGTTTTTCCTAAACATTTTCTAAAGTGATTTTTCAAATGTATTGAATACCAACTCTAGAAACTACTTTTTAAAGATCTTTTAGGGATTTTTTTAATCTCTAAGCTAAAATATAAAATAGGTTAATTTTGCAAAAAAAATTGTCTGTAATATTCGCTTGGAATTGTTTTTTTATTGGATACTTAAAATCCAATTCCAACTTTCTTAGAATCAAAGAGATCTGGAAAATGGTTGATTTCTGAAACAATTGCAAAACCCCAAGCAACCAAGCAACTAAATAATGTACAAAACGAGCGTCTCACAGCTCTTATTTCCACACGCTTTTCATGTAGTTTCGTTTTTTCGTGTACCGTTTCTTGCTCGCTTGTGTCTCGAAAGCAAATTAGAAATTCGCACGCATCGAACCGAATTGGATACGGCCGTATAGTTTCCATCGAAGACACGATGGGCCTGCTGAGCACTTACCTCGTTTATTATGAATAGCTCGTCGCCAGTGTCTTCGAGAAGTTTTGTATGCGAAACGCCTGAAACAAGCATTAAAAATGTATCAAGTGTGCACATGCTACCCTGGAATATATTGCAGAATGACGCAAAGATACAAAGAGCTCTTCTTGTCTGTAGTTTTTTTTTTGCAAAAGCACACGTGAGACTCGCGAAAGCAGGATCAATTCGAAGAGAGGCTCACAACACTCATGAAGATCCTTTGCCTGCGAAAGGAGTCGTAATCAGATTCTAAGCCTGCTTCATCAATTTATCCTGCTTTCCTTTGATCTTATAATTATTTGCAATATGTGCTCGATTGAGTTTAATTTTTTCCATCTTTATTTTCTGAAAAATCAAAAAAAGTGATTCATGCGAAATTTCAAGGTTGAATCCTTAGAGACAAAATGGAAATGCATTCATTTCGTTTATTCATTCTTCTTTCATTTTGATGCTTGTCCTCAAAGTTTTGCATTAAGTTGACGCGAAAATTTTAAATCTGATTATGTCCCCCATAGAAAATTTAATGCCATTCAATCTTCTCTATGTGGAAAACTCACAGATGAAATATCCGCGTTTCATTTGAGGAAAATGTTTTCATATTGTTGCCGATACAATTCAGGGTTTTGGACAACCAAATAAGCACATTTCATGAAAATATATGCGCGTCGGATGGATACTCGGAAATATGGAAGCTCGTGTGGAGAAAAACCGGAAGTAAAAGAAAACGCAAAGCAAATAAACCTAATCGAAATGTATATCTTTTCAGATTTCTTTTTGGTTCGCATTGTTCGTGTGTGGTTTTCTGCCTTCCGAGAGAGATTTGCCAGATCCCTAGGGATAGATATTCAACTGACAGAGATTGTTTCGTTCGGATAACGTCAGCGCAACAAATGGTGAGTCTTTAATTATGACATTTTTTCGTGTAGCAATGACGGGATTTATTATGGGACATTTTTATTACAAAACGGGATAATTCTCATAGTCTTTTTATTTCTGGGAATTAATTTGAGTGGTAAATCCTAGAAAATCCTTATTTTCTTGATGAGATTAATTGTATTCACTTATCAACGAAGAACAACCAATTATTTTGTTTTAATTAAATTTAAAAAATGGTTTATTTAGAATTATTGGATCGATTTGGATAGAAATTAAAGTTAAAGCTAAAATATTAAAAAAAAACTAATAGTAAAGAGAAATTTTCTTAGGGTTTAGTTCATTCTGTCATTTGGAAAATATTTTTACAAATGATAAGCCGTTAATTATGATTGATTTTGCATTTTTTACAAAGTTTATTATCGAACATTTTACTACAAAACGAGATAATTTTTCTACATCTTTATTATTTTCGTTAATTAATATCGTTAAATCTGTGGAAAAATATCATTTTCTCCACCAGATTTTTTATTAATCAAATCTTGCGTAATGAATTACTGCGTTTCAATTGCAAGAATAACGAGGCAAAAAAAGGGCAATGGATTGTAATACAAAACCGGGCGATAATTATCAGACTCATTTATACGCTCAGTTTGAATGATTAATGAATCCCCTTCATCATTTTCCCGTCATTGTGATGGCTTCCAATTGGATTCTCGGGAATCTCAGTCACATTGTGTGTGCACGTTTGTGGAAAAAAATGAATTATTGTCTGGATTTTATGTGTGCGAAAACTCATTTTCTTTTTGTCCACATAAAATACCATGCTTGACGGCAATGGTTCTACCACCATTACACACAATCCTTCCGCCATCCGTAAACATCCACGTACATCCACGTTTTCGTCCTTCCAGAGTGAATTTCCACGGTGTACGTCGAGCTCGGCCGCAAAGTAACTTTATAGATTTTGTTTGCTGTTGGAACGCGGTCGCTGGCTCGTTCGAGCGTTAGTGTCACGTTGAACGGTGAAATTCGTTGCCACCGGAAAATGCGAAACGCTGCCTCCTGTGCATTCCCTCACACGATGCGTGAAATATTCGAAATGTCATTCATCATGAACCCCGAACGAGCCTGGCTCGTATCTGACGACAGTGCCGAAATTGCCGAGCATCCAACAGCGAATGTTTAAAGTGCTCGAAGACATTTTCGCTTCTTGTTGGTGGATTCGCTGCTTTTGAGATGAGGGTACATTTTCAAACTTGGTTGCTTCGATTCGATGCATTCGAATGATATATTCTCGGTTTGGTGTATCGTGATTTGCTTATGCGAGTTTAGATCTGAAGGAAATCGTTTGTTTCGCTTGTGCTTGCTTTGTTTTTCGAACAATCCAGACGCTTTCTGAATACTGTCTGGTAGTTATAATGAAGGGAGCTCGTCGTAGGTTCGGTTAATTAAAGTTCTTCACAATAGCCGCTGTTTATGCTGTAACATCAAAAGAAATTGCGATGGTAATTCCATGCAGGAAGAAATGATTTCCTCATCTTTGCTATTAATTCTATAACATATTTACACGAAAAAATAACATTGGTCATGGTCCCAAATCTGAGCGGGATTCGAAAATACCCGAACTTGAAAGCTGAGGTCCTAAAAATGCAAAATTTTCGCTTTTTTTCGCTCCTTTAACTGCGTATAACTTTTAAACTATTGGACCAATTAAACTAAAGTTGGGACCAATTTGTAGATTTTGATGAGCACTTTCCAAAAATCTATGGGCTTATGCCCTTTTGGTAATGGGGAAACCAAAAATCGCATCCGAAAAAAAAAAATTGAAAAACAAGTTTGTAGCGATAAAAACGATATGAAATTCTTAAAATCGCTCGAGTTTTCAAAAATTTTCATATCTCCGAAACTAATGGACCGATTTTGCTGATTCAAAGGGCATTTATGATATTTTGGCGAAAAAATAACATTGGTCATGGTCTCAAATCTGTGCAGGACTCAGAAATAACCGAACCTGAAAAATCGGGTCCTGAAAATGCAAAATTTTCGCTTTTTTTCGCTCCTTTAACTGCGTATAACTTTTAAACTATTGGATCAATTAAACTAATATTGGAACCAATTTGTAGATTTTGATGAGCACTTTCCAAAAATCTATGGGTTCATGCCCTTTTGGTAATGGGGAAACCAAAAATCGCATTCGAAGAAAAAAATTGAAAAAAAAGTTTGTAGCGATAAAAACGATATGAAATTCTTAAAATCGCTCGAGTTTTGAAAAATTTTCATATCTCCGAAACTAATGGACCGATTTAGCTGATTCAAAGGGCATTTATGGTATTTTGACGAAAAAATAACATTGATCATGGTACCTGAAAAATCCGGTTCTTAAAAATTCAAAATTTTCGCTTTTTGACGCATTAAACTGCGAATAATCTTTAATTATTTGCAATACCTTTCGGCTGTCACAATCGTCTCTTTTCACATCGTCCACAAGTTACTAGATAAACAACACAGCTCTTAATATCGACTTAATAAGTCAACTTGGTGACCTTTAATTAAAAAATTAATTACCTCAACGCAACCAACTTTATAACTCCAATGTTTCTTCCTTCTGCGCTCACCGAATTTTTGATTTATTACCCTGATTTAATACCGTCCAAGTTTATGCATATACGAAATATGTTGAACAATTTCAATTTGAAACTTTGGCCATTATACACTACGAAATAACTAAATGCATAAGTGTCAACCAAATGTAGAGAGGAATGAAGCTTTGGAATGATGTATCCTATCATCTAAATTAGTAATGGCTGCATGCACATGCACTAATGTTTCATGCAAGAAGAGCATCATTCTGGATGAAAGCTGTTTTTAGTCGTATTACGGGAATAAAGGAGCTTGTATCCTGTTTGGCTACTTTGTGGATATACAGAAAGTTGTGTGTAATGTTTGCTTGGAGATGGACCCAATCAAATATTTACGCATTTTCCGTTTGAAATTTATGAGTATAACACTCAAAACTTCCTCATAAGGGGATCTTTTTCTTGTAGATAAATAAAAATGACATAAAGATCAAGGAACATTTTGTCAACTTTTTACAAGGAGTTTTCTTTAGTTGTAAACTTTTTTGGAACAATGTTTAAATTTTGCTGAATTAATTCTTTGGTTACGTTTACCAAATGTGACATGAAACTTTTTGTTAATTAAATTTGTTGGAAAGTCCAATCAATATCTTGTTTATATAAAATTATTTTAATGGGAGAAATTTATTGTCATTGAACTGGAAATTTTAATTATCGTAAGTAATATCCGACCAAAGAGAAATTAATGCTATGAAACAATAAAGTTTTGAGTTCTCTGTGTTATGGAAATTAGAAGTTTAAATTGGATAGATTTCTTCATCTAGAATTATTTATTAGACCTTTGAAATTTATTAGAACTTCCTCGAAACTTCTTGCATTTTATGAGGATATTTGTTGTTCGAAATGTGCAACTAATTGAAAATCAATAAATTTTCCCGTCATAAACTGGGCACAAAATTGAAACCCACTCCGGCATAAAATCGTTAAAATAATCCAACACCTAATGAAGTATCACAGCATATAAAATATGCTGAGCAAACGACAGCAAAGTGTGTAAATCGCATGTTATACACAAAGCAACTATAAAAATGTACAAGCACCTGAAACGAATGTAGGCTATTTGCCGCACATTTGTCCCAGCTAACGACAAAAGCCAGAATAGAATGTGATAAAACGCGGGCGTATGTGTCAGATATAAATGTTGCAAGTTGCCATAACGTAAAGTGAAGCAATGAAACATTTTATACTTTATTTACAAACGCTTCGTTTCGCTCAAATTTTATTAAAAACGACAGCAGCGTCACATTTTTACTAACTAAATTATTCAGCTCAACACTAAAAAGAACATTTGGCTTAATTAGATGTACATTCTCGAAAGAGTAGCTTTCTGATGTTTAAAACTTTGCAAATTGTAAATCTGGATGCAAGAAATTCAAAACAGAGAAAAACATTAGGCTATTTATATATCTTATGATATACGTACATGTTATTAGTGCATGTTGAGGTTTGTACTATCAAATAACATATTATTTTGTATACGGAACCCGGAAATGGGTTCTGTGTGCGGGGGTGGTAAGCAAATTGCATGATATGGTTGCTTACATCATGCGAGTTCCACTCGAAATACAACACGAGCTGAAAGGGTGCTGGAATTTCTTGTGATGTGAGACCATTATCATTGTGACCCACAACCACATCGACCTACAATGGGCAGACCCAAAAACAACAACGCTAAATAGCGGAGATTCAACACATACCGTTCTAGAATATGTCCAACAACAATTTCGGAAATTTGTGCATGTATCTTCAAGGAATTAATGAATCTATTTTATAATCTAGTATTTGCTGAGATTAGAACAAAGGTAAATGGCAATTTCAATTGACTAGTCTTTGATGAATTTGTTTACTAAGTGGATCTTTTCAAAATTTCAATTGAGCTAATTAATTTTCTAGTTGCTTGACTATAGTTGCACACTGCTGACTATATTCGAAAATAACGAACGTGGTTTCTGTATTAATTTCTCAATTGAAAAATTGTTTTACAACTCGGAAGATCCTTTAATAATTAAAACAAAATAAAATAAAGACCCAGGGGAAGTGAATTATTTTTAAAAAGCAAAAAATCCGCAAGATTTATGTCATTTTCCAGTTTCCTGTAAACTAACCTAGTAACCATAAGTTACCTTTCACTTCTTTTCTTATTTTTTTCTAGAAGCTACTAGACGGGAGATTATTGAGCCTCCCTCGGGACCCATTTGTAACTCCTGGAAGTCGTCTAAGAACTTGGCCAACATTTTCATTGCAAGGTAAGAAAATATGCACTTTTTCAAATTGTTACTTGCAAAAAAATTCCTATAGAAATTACAATGCAAAATTTCAAAATTCATTAAATTAAAAAGTACCAAATTAAAAATTTAAAATGTTAATGTGAAAACAATGTCTGTTCGTTAATTGAAAATTTAATTGGCAAATGTAATTCATGCAGAATCTCATTCACGTTCCGCAGACATTAGAACATAAATCTATTTTGGCCAATGTTGCCAAAGCAAACCGACGACAGACACGTCGCTCACATTGCAAATGTTTTCGTGCAGAATCGGAATCGGAGATTGCATCCATCTTGATTCTCCATTCGCGTTCACGTCATGTTATTGCAAACACGATCCGCGTGATTTTCAGCACAGAAATTGCACAACATCAACGCATGATTTACCGTTTGCGATATTCGCGTCGCGATTAACCCAGCAATTCCGATACGGGATCGATTTGAGGTTCATACAACGCGATGACACCTCATTAAGACGATATAAATTCGTGATGTCGAGTGCTTTCGGGTACGAACAGTAACAACAATGGAATATTTGCAGCATGTGTTCGTCGCGATCGACTTGCCGAATTCCATGGATCAATTGATCGCGTTCGCTTCGACGAGAATAAATTGCAAATTGGTAAAACCCACATGCAGGAATCATATTTCATGCTCGGCCGAATTTAATACACATTGGGTCTTGAAGTGAACCAACTGCAACCAACCATATCGTTTACCAGCCTCGGGCCAGCGCTGGAAAATGGAAAATGGAAAATGGGAAACAACAACTTCAGTCCTGGGAAATCATATGGAGTCTGAAATTCGAACAAGTAAGTACCTTATTTTAATTAGCTTCATAAACATGTTGACCATTTGCAAGGGATATCAATTGAAACCAATGCATCATTAACTGTTTTAATTATGTTAATGCATTGCGTACGCAAATATCGATCATATTATAATTATCGTCACGCATACGACGCATTAAAAAATGAATAATTAAGTCTGACTTCCGGTCGCTTCCTGTGAGGTTATGTGTGGTAGCCTGAATTTTAATGGCTGCTGTATTTTATGCATGAGATCGAGGAGTTTTAGTATTCCTCATGGAAATTTAGAAATTCAGTGGAAATATGAGGGGAAATAGGATATAAGCTATTATTATCTAACTTTCCCATCAGTTGGGTTTAGAAAGTTTAAAGTCTCTTCATCTGTTAATATTTACTTTATCCTCGTTTTTCCACTTGCATTCCCATTTCCTCGGATGGATCTTGTTTCGTTTACTTCCAGAGATTTCGGTTTAATCAAGAATTTTCTTCTTGCTCTTCGTTTCTTTGTTCCTTTGGAAGTTTTCATGCTTGCCCGGATTCTTTGTTTACTTCCGGGAAGGTATTTCATTTTTTATACCTATTTCTACATTATTATACAAAGATGATATTTTCTTGTTTCCTGTTTTGTAGTCTAGTAATTATTATATTTGCAATTTTACATGTTGAACCCTTTTCAATTTTGCAAGATATCTTGATTCTTAGAAATAATCTGTTATCATGTTAAACATTATTTTTTTTCTGGGTGTTCTTATCGTTGCAAAATATGGCCGCATAAAATCTGAAAAAACCATAAATTGAATATTAACTGCTAAAGTTGTGCATCAACAATGATTTAATGTTTTGGAAATTTTACGACACTCAATTTAGCTATAAAATTCGAAAATAGATGACTCTAACCAAGATTGACAACAACTCGATAGGAAGATCGTAAATGTGTCCTAAAATTAACGAGCCAGTCTCTAATTTATACCATCACAACGTGATTATTTCCAGTAATCTTAATGACCTATAAATTTCTCGCAGAAATCTCTACGTATTGCAATCTTTATTCAGTTTCTGCAGATGTGAATCGTTCTAGAACCAAGCAGTTTCATTTCCGTTTTATTGAGCTCTAAATGCATTAATTAGTTTTTGTAGCAAATGTTTAAACCATCCAAATTTATATTTTTCTGACTTTAAGAAATGATATTTTTACATTAAAAATTTATTACCAAAGTGTCATTATTAATTATTTTCTATTTCAACTTTTAATTAATTTAAGGCAAAGGGAGTTTTTGATTTTTAATTTTTCTGAAAAATCACACATTGAAATCATATTTTGTTAATTCCTGATGGAAATAAGCGCTTAATAAAATTCCAACTCATGCAAAACGTCACTAGATGCGATTCTCATAAAAGGAATCTCCCTAGGGAGCATCACAAAGTACGGGAAGTTCAACCAAATCGAATTTAAATCAACAAGGCAGTCGACAACTTGTCACATCAGCCTTCGCAATTTTCGTGCACAAATTGATCACGTTCCACGAGAATAAATTTGCCATGCCAACACATATTGCGTCACTAATAGATATTTGCAGTAAAATTCGTCCTGAATTTGCTTATAAACCCTTCACAGAAACGAGAGGATGAATACTTCTGGCACTTCACAATAAACATTCTGAACCAACGAAAATTAATCGAAACATATTTTCGATTAGCTCCCACGCATTTAATCCCATTATATAAATTATTGGCATATTGGAGCAACGATATTAAACCCAAAGGATATTAAACAAAACCTTTTATTTTTCCATTTTGTTCTTGGGTCATTTTCATATGCAAGCAGAACAATGAAAATGCTGGCTAACGTTTCGATAAGATATGAATTATGTCAAGTATGTGTTGAAGAAGATGGAAGGTTGAATAGTGCAAAAATGAACGCTGCAAAAAGTTCAAACTTCAAACTTGCAAAAGTGCTTTTATCGCCTCGTTCTTTGACGGTCTAGATTTCTTAACAACGCTGGCCTTTTTATGCCCGACACGTTGTAATTAGCAGCGAGGAAAAATAATTTGCATGAGTGAATTATGCGAATGCCAGTTCACAAGAACATGGTACTACATTCGGTCTATTAAAATGCAGTTTGAAGGATGTCTCGAGTGGAATTTCAATGAGCGCAACTCGTTTGAGTACATTTTTCATTCTGAATTGCCCATTTGAGGTGAATACTGCTCAACAGTTGACTGCCAGTAGAATGAAATGTATGGAAAATATTTTTTTGTCTTAATTTCCCAGGGGTATTTTTTATGCAACAGTTTTTGTTGGAAATGTTGCGAGTAGATTCAACAAAGAAAATAAGCGAATCAAGTCGTTAGCTGGTTAATAATATTAGCAATTTGTTGTTTTACAATTTTGCCAAACGTGACATGAATCGCATCGGTTGAAGCTGGATTGGATTGTATAGCTAATGGCATGAATGTGCTCTGGTTGGTTCAGTTGCAACATCATAATAACAGTGATAAACCAATTAATGTAGTTTAATTTGCACGTCTCACTCAAACATGTTGGATAAGGCATTGTCGGCTTAATTGCAAATGAGATTGATACATGATAAACATGATGTGTTATCATTTTCATCCAAGGGTATGTATCAAATTTAATTAGAAATTTACTGCTGCGTAAACGCCAAAAAACGATCATGTAAATTATGCTTGCTTCACATTAAATTAGATTGGTGATATTTCTATTTTAATTTTGCATTGATTGCTTTGATGAGTTAACACTTCAATTAACACTTCATTTTCCGGAAAATAAATTGAAATCTGCCACTGTTTGTGACGAATAAATAATGAGTTGTTATTTTTGGAATAGTTTCCATTTGACTTTTCCATCAAAAAATAATCGCACTCAAAATAGTATGCAAAGATAAATAATTCTGTGATAAAACTTTAATCCCCAATTCGTACGGAACAGAAATACCCGGACATGAAAAATAGGACCCCAAACTGCAAAATTTTCGCTCTTTAACTGCGTATAACTTTTAAACGAATGGACCAATTAAATTAAAGTTAGAACAAAATTGTAGATCTTGATGAGCACTTTCCAAAAATCTATGGGTTCATGCCCTTGGGATAATGGGGAAACCAAAAATCGCGTTCGAAGAAAAAATTTGAAAATAAAGTTTGTTGCGAAAAAAACGATATGAAATTCTTAAAATCGCTCGACTTTGTAAAAATTTCCATATCTCCGAAACTAATGGACCGATTTGGCTGATTCAAAGAGCATTTATGGTGTTTTGACGAAAAAATAACATTGGTCATGGTCCCAAATCTGTGCGGGATTCGGAAATTATCGAACCTGAAAAATCGTGTCCTAAAAATGCAAAATTTTCGCTTTTTTTCGCTTCTTTAACTTGGTATAATTTTTAAATCGTTAGATCAATTAAACTAAAGTTGGAACCAAATTGTAGATTTTGATGAGCATTTTCCAAAAATCTATGGGTTCATGTCCTTTTGGTAATGGGGAAACCAAAAATCGTGTTCGAAGAAAAAAATTGAAAAAAAAGTTTGTAGCGATAAAAACGATATGAAATTCTTAAAATCACTCGAAATTTCAAAAATTTTCATATCTCTGAAAGTAATGGACCGATTTGGATGATTAAAACGGCATTTACTATATTTTGACGAAAAAATTGGTCATGGTTCCAAATCTGTGCGGGACTCAAAAAATACCGAAACTTGCAAAATGGTATACCTAAACATGTAACTTATTACATTGATAATTTGCCTACTGATTTATGGCTATGTAATTTTTCTCAAAGCTATTGCATTTAATATCATTAATTTTTTTTCTTATCAAAAGCCTTGACTCAACTCATTTTTCCAAGATAAATTGCACTAGAACTTGCATATTTTACATTTCATTTCACTTCAACCTCCACAAGAAACCATAATTTCTATATTTCAATGCGCATTTTCAAGTTCCATTTCATAAATTACAAGTAATGGCAAAGCGCAGCTAAGATTATAGGGTGTAGATTAATCATACGCGTTTTACAAGCAAACGCACTTGCTTACACACACAAACTTTGTATATTTTAGCAACGACGACTGTGCTCTAAAGTGCGAGCGAACTTATAACTTATTCGCACATATTTGCAACAAACGTCGAGGCAACCAACATTCAACAACTGTTGAAGTGAATGCGACCCATAACTGAGAGTTGTGTCGCTCATTTCTGAGAATATCCAGCACTCAGTGAGGACGGTAATTTTCCAATTCGAATTCAAATTTTAAGTTGTTAGTTAACTTTATGAGCATGCCTCTGTTGGCTTACTCGTCGTAAACTTGCATTTCGGCTGGATTCATTGGGTTGATATCATCCAGACCAGCAGCAACAACCACCTCTCAGTGAAAGCACTCCCAGATTCGGGAGGCGGGAATAATAGCTTCTGGCTTTCTTCGGCATAGTTTCCGTGTACTATTTCATTTACCAAGTGAAAATTTATGTAAGGGTATAATAGGACTGGGCAAATGAGGTTGTTGTTGGTTTGGAGAATAGTTTTGCGCTTCAAATTCATTTTCATTTCGTGGTAATTAAATCTTGGAAAGTAGTGAACGTGTTATGAATTAGTTCAAGTAAATTTACTAGTAAAACTACTTAACTTTGCTTAGTTTTTGGTTAGTTTTTAGTAGTCCAAAAAAGACCAAAATATAATTTTAATTTTTTGCATTATTCTCTTAATTTCTTTTCCAATTTATTTTTATAATTTTAATTTGTTGGTTCCAAAAATCTGCTGAATATTTTATTGCAATTTGATCATAACTTTTCAGAACTTTCTATGTGAAACATCATTGAATCCATTAACTAATTAAATTATCCAATTAATCAAAACTTTTGGAAGCAACCAAAAATATTTTTCCTGGATATCATATTAAAATTTACAATAATTTATTATGTACTACCATTATAGTTGTGTTATCCAACAAGCAACTACTACTATCAAAAACCCATGAATTTATAGTAATAATCCACCCAAACAATATGCAAATTAATATTCGGCAGCCAAATGAAGGCAAAGCCAAAATCAACCGTGTTGTCCATTTGGCGAGGATAACAAGCTCGTACCGGGCAATTAATATTAATTGCGTCCAACGAGAAAGATGGTCTGGGATTTCAGTGTTATTCCTCGAATAACATTCAATGTTTAATACAAACGCATGTCATTTGACCAAAGCTTATTTTATTTCCCCGAAATAATTGCCAATTATTCAAATTGTATTCCATATCATATTGAATTTTAATCATAATCATTTTCGTACCCGGAAAATTAGCCATGATTATGTGTATAAATTCATGTGTAATTGAAGATTTAAGCATGAAAATGCGAAAATTTATTATGGTAAATTAGGGAAAACGATGAAAATCAATTATGGGACGATTAATTTGGATCGTTTGGATTTATTGGGACGAGTCAACGATCTCGTTTCTTGAATGAGGAGAATTGCACTTTGTTTGACGTTTGGCTAATGCATTCAAGTGCTTTAGTGCACCGCAAATATTTGTTCAGCACATTAAGCAAATAGCAAGCTAGACTTTAGCTGCCATCCAATGTCATTTCATGCATATTCTAATTCGATGGAAGCAGACATTGAGTAGGACAATTGAAAAATGTGGTGCAAACAATGGTCATGTAATTGAAAAATGAATAGTGCATAATAAAACATGAAATATAATTAAATCCTCGGGAATTAAATGCAAACATTTTTTGTTGTATCCATAATTGATACTATTTTTAATTGATATGATTTCAAACATTTTTCTCGTTGTAAAAGTTGTACAAATCATAGGGATCAAGGTATATTTTCAGAACATTAAGACTTCTGGCGAACTTTTAAATATTATGATGCTTTTAATTCATAAATTCATGGAAGTTTCAGTGTTTGTTCTAATTAGTTTTCAGTGAAATATCACAATTAGTTTTAATGCAATCCCACATCGACTTTCAGATGTAATGAAATGCCCTGCAAATTATTACTTGGAAATTTCTATTTTTAACACAGTAAACGACACCGTAAAAATTATAATTAATTATTTCAAAATTTATTTTATAATCGAGTACATAGTTTAAATTAGTACACTTAAAATATATATGGAAATTTCATTCATTGGAGTTTAATTTATCTGCAAAATGGCCAAAAAGCATCATGAATATCATGAATTTTAATATTGCCGTTAAGCTGCAAAAATATTTCTGTGGCAAATGCATAAATAGATCGTAACATTAATAACACAAATAGAAAAATATAACATTTGTTTGTCGCTCTATGAGTTATAATCGCAGTCAATTATAATCCGGACAACGGGTGAATAAATATTTATTTCGCGAAATATTGCGAAATTTATTACGCATTAATAAAATTGATTTTATGTTATCATATTTCACCTTTGTTGGCGTATCTTTTGTTGGTACCCATAAGTTCAAAGATGATACAATCTCATGTTCATTTATTGCGAATTTCTTTGAGGAGAAATATTACATTTACACAGAAATGTATTTCCCTTGAAAGAAGTAATTATTATTATTATTTTGAAATAATCAATTCATTAACACATTTTACTACCACTTTTACATTGTCATTAAGTAAATTGGACTTGTGCATTAGTGCATTATTTATAAAACCATAACGAAATGAAAGAGTACTTCTTTAGAAAATTAAATCACAAAGGAAATTAAAACGCAGGAACAAATTAATCCAAAGAAACACTCAATAATATTTTTGTTTTTTCAACTTTTATTTCAACCAACTAACTTTTCGTGTACATTATTTATTTATAAACTAAGCATTCAAAACAGAAATTACCATAATTTCGCGGTAAATTATTTATTCAAATGTATTGAATCAATTCGTTGTATCGTACATCACACGCATTAACACTATCATTATTTGGGATTATGTTTGAACCAGTTATATATCCTGCTTTCGAAAATGAATTTCATTTATAATTAGCAAATGACATGCATCTCTCATTGATTATAAATTATTTCGACTTAATATCTCTCTGAATATAAAAGTTATATAAAAAGTCTATTTCAAATAATAAAGTTGCAATTAATTTCAAGCTTATTGAATATGAAATATTTCATTTTCTTGCAAAATTTAAAAATTAGTTTATATAAAGTTGTATAAAGTTGTAACGGGCCCCTCGAAATTGTACTATTTTTTTATATAAAATCAATTTTTGTGGAATTTTTATGCTCTTATCCACGAGCGTCAAAATCCTTTCAGGTAATTAAAATTTGCGCTCCTAACTCCTAGTTTAGCAATCTCCCCTCGAAAAAAAAAACTGGCATAAATTTAACATTAAATCAATAAGCAGGTCCGCATTCCTCGTCATTGAAGTTGTTTCGCTTCATCAAAACAAGTCTCGGGCGCGTGCGAAACGTGTGCGAAAACTCCTGCGGGAGCATTGTCGCTGCAATGTAGTGCGAGAGAAACTAAGTAGTGGTCTCACCTCGGAATTCGACTTTGACGATTTTCTCCCCCTTGCATTTGGGCACTTGTATTTGCTTAATTCTAATTGCTAATGACATTGCTGATGGGTTTGTTTCTACGTTTCAGCGCGGAGAGACACAAAGAGTTTTTCGGCGACGACGACGGCAGCGGCGGCGGAACTTTGCTTTTGGTGTTTGTTATTGGTAACCGTTTGCTGCGGGAGCGAACGGGCAGCCCCGGTCGCGACGACCACGACGACGACGACGACGGCGGCAGCGGCGACGGCGGCGGCTGCGGCGTCGACTTGTTGAGCGAAGCGGCGCTCGTCCGTATCCGCAACAAACTGCTCGTCGTTGCTTCGCTCCTGTCGCTATCACCGTGCGGCGGCGGCGGTTGCGGCGTTGCGTAGGTACGCGGATGCTTCAACCGCCAGGAGCATTTCGAGGGGATGGAAATGGGAACGCGGAGCGCCGACTACTGATAGAGGCGGCCGGCCGGGTCGTTGGTTGGCGCAGGGTTACTGGGACACATTCGAAAAAGGCACGCATCCGTTGCTACCATGCGCGTCTCAACGAAAGTGCACCCCGTGTGCGTGGATACTTCTTGCACAATTGATTGCTGAGGGAAATTCAAACAGCAACGGACATTTTGCCAAATGATGCGAATCCCACTGCAGCTTTTCATACTTACGCGTATAAATAATTTATTTTTCCAGATGTACCATACTAATTACATAAATTTCTCATTATATTGCTTGTTTCAGAATCTTCAATTATAGTTGGGGTTTATATCACATGTAGGAAGAACTTCAACTAACATTGCCATTTTTGCACATTTTCAAAAAAGTCTCAGGATTTTCAGGAAATATTGCTAGAAACATTTAGCGACTAATTCTGAATGAAACGCAAAAAAAACAGTCAAAAAGTCCCATTACTTTTCGAGTTATTCAACTTTAAAGATTGCTGCCATTTTTGCAAATTTTTCAAAGACTATAGTCTTTGGTACATTTTTGCATATTTTCAAAAAAGTTTCAGGATTTTCAGGAAATGTTGCTAGAAACATTTAGCACCTAATTCTGAATGAAACGCAAAAAAAATCAGTCAAAAAATCCCATTACTTTTTGAGTTATTCAAATTTAAAGACTGGGCTCGAAAATGTGCAAAGACTATAAGTCTTGGTACTGTTTTTCGGCCAATTTGGCACGTTGAAAACGTGCAAAGACTATAAGTCTTGGTACTATTTTTCGGCCAATTTCGTAAATTGAAAATAAGCAAAGACTATAGTCTTGGTCCTATTCTTTGGCCAATTTCGGGCCTTGAAAATGTGCAAAGACCATAGTCTTGGTACTATTTTTCCGCCAAATTTGGACGTTGAAAATGTGCAAAGACTATAGTCTTGGTACTATTTTTCGGTCAATTTTGGGCCTTGAAAGTGTGCAAAGACTATAGTCTTAGTACTGATTTTTAACAATTTTATGAGCTTGAAAATAAGCAAAGACTGTAGTCTTGGAACTGATTTTCAAACAATTTTATAGGCAAAACAAGAAATGTTGATACACATGATAAGTATAAGATGAGCACAATGTGTGAACATGTATAAAAAATTCACAGCAAAGCATTCATCCAAAACAAAGTCATGTTACATCTAGTTCAGCAAAAACAAACAAGACAACAAACCTTGCAATTACAACTTTCTGTGGGAGCTGAACTGACTCAGTTACTGCATGAGCCCTCCATGATGATTTTGTTTTCACATATCCATTGTTGCTTGAAGTTGCTTGAACTTAATGTATGTAGTGAAAACTCCAATAATAAATAACGGCATTAATAAGTAATACAATTAGATATTCATTTACCTATTGAACTTGCAGGAATGTACAAGGCCACTAGAACTTGCATCCATCCATCTTTGTTTCCTCCAACATGTGGCACATACAAAATACTCTGACCGTTCTGTAACAAGAAATATAATGAAGAGTTTAATCACTTTTTTCCAATAAAAAAACATACAGCACAAATGGTGATGGATGCACATTGATACCGCAAAAAAATGGCGTCTTTTGTGGCAATGGAAAATTCAATTAACGAGGTACCATTGTAGAAAAGAAATAAGTTTTGAGTGTATAGGGAATAAAGTGCTACTTTACTCCCGCGGTTTGCTACTTGCTAAATGGACCATAAAACCCAATACTCAACGGACTGACTATACAAGAGGGAGTAAAATGATAAAATAATGAGGGAATAAAGTGCCAGTTTACTCCCGCTATTTGTAATTTTGCAGCCACAAACATAACCAACAAATAATCAAGCTACAAAGCGAAAGCAAAACATGAAATAATTTGAAATATTTATAGAAATACAACACAAACATGAAAGAATCTGAAAAATTATATATTTAATTTAATATGAAGGAAAGAAAAATTAGGAAAAATAGCTAGAACAGAAGAGTGCACAGCTACAAACTGTCACAGACCACCTCACATAACAACAAACATATCAAGTTAAAATCCATAATAACAATATATTTATAGAAATAAATTGTTATATTTACATAAATTGTTAAACAATACCTTAAGAGACCGCTGCAAAGTACTCATAGCAGGAGATGATTTCAATATGGCCCTGGTAGTTTCAAGATCTCCATATTTACTGAACAGACTCCAAGAAACGTGGAAGATTCTAAAATAAGAAAAATTTTGTCATACATAATAACATTTTGTTTTAATTGAAATAAATTTTTAAACAATACCTTAAGAAACAGCTGCACAGTGAATATACAGCTTGGAGATGCTTTCCATGTATCCCTGGCTGCTTGGTATTCCCCATATTTTTCATTCAAGCAGACTCCAAAACAAGGAAAATTCTAAAATAGGAAAAATTACAACTTGCATAATAACATATTGTTTTAATTGAAATAAATTGTTAAATAATACCTTAAGAGACTGCTGCAAAAGCCCATACTGTTTGGAGATGCTTTTCAGATGTGCCTGGCACACCACATAAAACATGCCAGATTCTAAAATAAGAAAAAATATGACAACATAATAACATATTGTTTTAATTGAAACAAATTGTTAAACAATACCTTAAACGACTGCTGCAGAAGCCCATACTACTTGGAGATGCTTCCCAAATGACCCTGGCCACTTGAAGTTTTTATGTTATCATGAGAAAAATTATGACATACATAATTACATCTTGTTTTATTAAAATAAATTCTTAAACAATACCTTAAGAGCTGCTGTGTAATGGCCTATACCATTTGCAGATACCTTCCAAATATTCCTGACTGCTTGAAGTTCTCTATATTTGTCAAGCAGGCATAGCGTCAAGCATATTGTATTTGTTGAAATAAATTGTTAAACAATATCTTAAGAGACTGCTGCAGAAGCCCATACTGCTTGGAGATACTTTGTAAATGTGCCTGGCACCATGAATACCATCAAGTTCCATCCAGGTCCATGACATTTATTCATTGTTGAATGAAATTCCAGCAACAAGGACTTATTGTAATTGATGTAGTGAAAACTTCAACATTAAATAGAGACTTTATAATAAGATATACAAGTTCACTTACCCATCAAACTTTCAGGAATATTTATACAAGACCATTAGAACCCACATTCATCAATGTCCGTTCCGTCCAACTTGGAGCAAACAATAGATGTGATAGAAGCAAACCCATATTTGATGGTTCTGCCACAATGAAATATAATGAAATGCTTTCTTACTCACTTATTTAATATGATGAAAACTTACAGCACAAATGATGGTGGGTGAACATTGAAACTTCCCTGGAAAATGGCGTCTCTCATGGCGTGATTTCAACGCAGATGCACTGGTACTAACTGGTACGTCGATCTATCTAATCTTTGGTCAGAGGCATGCTTATCTCTGCTATCGTGTACATTGAACCTGCCAAAGAAAATCAATGGCATTGTTGAAACCACAGACCTATATATATTATAATAGAGACCTATTTATATATTTCTGTGGTTGAACTGAACAACTGCAAGTGTAAAGTGAAGAGAATAAAGTTGTTACTTTACCCCCTTACTTTTAATGTAATATTGGAATATAAGAAATTCAAAAGTGGAAAATGAGCTACAACAGAAGGCTCCACAGCTACAAATTATCAAAAACCCCACACCACATTATCTGAAAGAGTATTTTGTTCCAGTTTATCACCCCACAATTTTTTGCAGTGTGCCTAAAGAAGTTTTCACTCTAAACCAGTTGGTAGTTTTAACAGATTCAAAGTAGCTACTAAACAGCAGCAAGGACATACTACAGTGTAATTTTCTATTTTTAACATGTTACAATGATAACAAATGAAGGCCAAAAAAGTTTAAATAATGCAAAACAACAACCAGTCTAGTAATTAGTATAATCAATTAGTTTTAACATAATAGAACTATGAACAAACAATTAGTAGTCTAATTGATATTGTTGTACAATAATACCTTTCATCTTTAATTGAGAATAAATTATGGGTATGCAATTTTTGCAAAAACATCTTTGTTTAGGGTCCTATCGGTTTTATCAACTTTGGCAATGAAATTGCCAATAAGATTCGAAAATAGTTCTGGTGTATTTAGATGTCCGTGGTGCGTACCTTTAATCTCATGAAACTCTGTCTCTGGATTCTTTGTTAAAATCCCTATGACCTGCTTATAAATCTCATGATTACTAGTAACTGGACTCTTTTCAGATTTAGTAATAAACATCGGAAAATCAATGCGCCTAGCATGATCGAGCAAATCATCCAATGGCCAATTCATTAAAGGACCCGCCTTTAATCTTGGATCCCGATCAAAATAAAACATACCTGGCTTTTCTTTTGACTCTTTAACATTTCTCTCAAGAATGTATTTACATTTATCCACATCAACTGATTCCATAGTACCCTTGTGCATCATTGCAATCACTTTATCCATGCTGTAGGATGGTGGCTCTTTATTGCTTTGAAGAAGTGCGTCATATTTCAAAAATGCGTCCATACTTTTGGTAACGCGAGCTAATCGCTTTGGATTAATTAGCGGACTCAGCCCATCAATGCACATCATGAATTCCACTGATTCTGGGTAGAATCCTCCAAATGTATATGATGTAATAGCACCAAGAGAATGTCCCATGAGTGTCAACTTATCCCATTGGAAGTAATTCTGCAAGCGTCGTATTAACATCACACCGTTGAGATGAAAATAGAACATTCCAACTGGTAGACGTGAGCTATAACCATGGCCAGGGAAATCCAGGGCAAGATATGACAAATGCTTTGGCAGTTGTGGTATTAGTAGATCAAAAGAGCCACAATTGTCCTAGAAATTTGAAACAAGTAGGCAAAATATTGGATTTACTAAACATTAACAATTTACTTGCCACCCATGAAATACAATAATTGGCTTCTTATCCTGAGGACCCCACCATTTTCCAGCAATATGGCCCCATGGTACTGGGATCCTTACTTCTTGAGATAGTACATTGGTACTTGTACTTGAGTAACTTCTGCCCAATAAATTATGTACTAGAGCCGCATATTTTGGGACGACTTTTAGTGATAACGAAGACAATTTCGTTGTGGTAATCATCTTTGAATAATTTGATATTCCTGTAAGAAATTAATTAATGCTCAGGTATTAATATGCTCACGTTATCAACTTACTAAATTAGTATTCTAAACGTGGAATCGCGTAACGAATAATAGTCAACTGATTATGCTAATTCTCATAGTGTAAAGTACAAAATAATGGTTTACAAGCGCTGCAAATCGCCGAGTGATCGGCAAAACGTGGAATCTAAATAAATAAGCAATTTAGACACACTCCCAATATCGTCATTATTATCTAAAACTAAACATTGGACTACACACTTATGGAATGACTTGCAGTTTTGTTTGGTTATGCATACTGTTCACTTGCACCAGAGACTTGTCTCTGCTTGCACTACGTACTTATATCAATAATAATACAGACATTATTATCAATACCAAAATAATTAAAATGACTGAGCCAAAACGCGTGCTGTTTGTTTGTTTAGGTAATGTCATAAAATAATTTTACTGTAAATGCTCCACATTTCCTGCCGTTTTTAAATTGTACAAATTTTTAGGCAATATCTGTCGAAGTCCTATTGCTGAAGGTGTTTTCCTACATTTAGTGAAAGAAAGAGGTTTGACTGATAAATGGCAAGCAGATTCGGCAGCAACTGGTGCATGGCACACTGGTTCATTGCCAGATTCTCGGGCAATGGACACAATGAAGAAACATAACATTCCATATAACAATACAGCTAGGCAGGTTGGCAGTCCCATTAAATTATAATATTTTGAAAATGACTATACTTTATGAATTGTAGGTGCATACAGGGGATTTCTTAGAATATGATTTTATTTTTGGAATGGATAAACATAACATAAGAGATCTGAAGGAAATAGCCAAAGAAGTAGCAAATCCTAAAGCCAAGATCTTGCTCTTGGGGGAAATGTGTCCAGAAGATGATGCAACAGTGAGGGATCCTTACTATGTAAGTTTCACAAGTATAAAATAACAAGTCTGTAATTTTGATAATTTAAGGACAATGGGGCCAAAGGTTTTGAAGAATGTTATCAAAAATGTTTAAAATGTTGCACTGCTTTCCTTGACACATATGCATAAAGCAGAAAATTGAATAATTAAATATACATTTTGCAAAGTTTTGGAAGTCAACATAAGTTTTGCTACACGTATACCTAGTTGCCTATATCGATGACTGCAAAGCACCAATAAGAATTGATAACAGTGCTGCAGGTTCAGTTTAGTTTGTAAGATAAAACGTGATTTCAGTTAGTTACATGCTCGTCTTGTTTCATACAATTTACTACTGCACGCGGAATAAATTAAGTGAACATGGATCCCACCGACGTAATCGCTGAGACTAAATTAGAATTGGAGAAAGATATTTATCGTGATACTCCTGTACGTTATTTAGGTAAGATTTTGTGCCCTACATACTAAATATAAAGGGTTATACTAGATTGCATTTTACGATCAACTCAACAGTCATTGAGGGCGCTGTACCATTAAAATAAATAGAAAACTCACAATTTTTTGTAGGCGTATAGGCACATTCACGACATAAATCCTCTATGAAGAAAATTATCCTCTCCATTATGTAAACATCTTTAATAAATTATCAATAACTTTGTAGGGTATGCCAATGAAGTTGGTGAGGCATTTCGTGCAATAATTGGAAGTAAATTAGTGCTTGCAACTTATGGAGTGGCTACAGCTTACGTTCTCGCTGATACAGCTGATAAATCAAAACGTGCATTTGATGTGAGTACATAGGCAACTTAACGTACATATCGCTAATAAAGCTACTTGCAGGAACAACAATTATCCGAAAATCGTAATTTAAAAACTGCCTTCACCGCCGCAGACACATTAATTTGGCAAATGCTTGCATCTGTAGCAATACCTGGGTTTACGATAAATCGTGTGTGTGCCGGTTCCATGTATTTGCTCAAGAAACAAACGAAATTAGCGAAAGGGCCACGAAAAATGATAGTTGCTGGAATTGGTTTGGCAACGATACCATTCATCATTCATCCAATTGATCGTTTTGTGGACTTGCTAATGGACAAAACATTTAGGCAAATAAAACCGAGCGTGTAGTAATAAGTAGTCAATTTGGTAGAGCGAAATTAGTCAATTGCATACTTTACTGTTGCGAAAACTTCGTGCCAAATTCGTATCGAACTTAATTTAATGGGCAAATTTCAAAACGTCGAATACAATTGAGAAGCCATGAGACACTAACGTGCCGCAAATCCTTCATCTTGTACAGCAATAATGGTTGCGTTTTCTCATCGTAAACGATGTAGTGAGAGCAGTTTTTGAGCTGTTCGTGCGATTTACAATGATACGGCTGAGTATTAATTCCTTCAACCGTTGATTCCGAAGGTGCTCGCTTCAGGCAGCCACCACCAGCAATTTCGATTAGTTCTCTTAGATTGTCATGTGTGTAAGTTCCATTTTCATTGGAGTAGCATTTTATGCTTGATGGAACGTGTATATTCATTCCATCGAATAGTTTCGGTAGTCGATATAGACGGTTACGTAGTGATTTCTTATAGCTTCCTGTTAGAGCGTTTGGTATCAAACGCATAAAATCTAGCGAGGTTGACTTGGAGAATACAGCAACATCTAGAAGAAAAAAATATTAAAATATATAATTGTAAAATGTAAAATTTGATTTATGTATGCATGAGGAATGTTCTAGTAAAAATAAAATTGTTGGACAAACCTTTTTGATATATCATAGGAATTGCTTTCAGCAATGCAGCCAATATCTCAGCCGTGAAGAAACATGAGGAGTTATCATCATCCAGTTGAAGATATTCCATTCCATTAATAACTGATATACCAGAAAGTAATTGATAATGCAAAACTTTCGGTCGCTTACTGCTAGTAACCAATGAGTTGCAATTAAAGACTAATAATTTCTTGTCAAAGAATGCCTCTGTACTTTCCACAACTATTGGCAGATCAGAATATTTACTTCTAAAAGAGAACTATATAATTTAAATATCATATATTTTAAGATTTTAAACATTATTACCTTACTGAATTGCCATAAATATCTGTTGCATTCACATCAGCCCCATACTGTAAAAGCAAATTTAAAATTTCCTTGTTCTTCAGTTCAACAGCTTGATGTAAAGGTGTAAAGTAGTTCTGAGCTGGTACATTTGGAAGGCTTCCTGCTTGCAACAATAACTTCACTGAATTGGCATCTGCTTTATGCACAGCTTCATGCTATAAATGAAATGATTAATCTTAGCTACTAAAAATTTAATAACATACTAACCAGTGGTGTCCAGTTTGCAAAATCAACACAGTTAACATCCATGCCACTTCTAATTAACTCCTGGAGTACATCAGCTTGCCCTCGCTTGCAGGCCAAATGCATACTGGTCTCTCCTTTAGGATTTCTCTTCAGAGTTTCCTTACATAATACAACATTGTTGAATTCACCTGCATCCAAATCACTCATCAATATATCAGGAACTCCATCCTGTTGGTTATTGTTTATATTCTGTGTCTCTATATTTTCAATATGAGTCTCTTGATCAATTATGGCATCAGTTTGTCCTGCAGTTTCAGCCTTGATAGCTGTTGTACTTCGTTTTTGTCGACGCGTCTGCAGACTCCTTCTTGGCTTTAATATTACTCTAACATTATTTTCCTTGGATGCTTCTCCTTCCTCTTCTTGCCTCAATTCTTTAGCTTTGTTTTCTTTATAGAATGATGTGGAAGATATGTCCAAATTTTCAAAGTGAATCTTCTTATCAGGGAAGAGCTGGTCAATATTTTTGATTTTGTCAATTATTTTATGTGTATGAACATTTCCTCGATCTACATCTGATGGACCATATGCAATTTGGCATATGGGGCATTCTTGTTTCTTGCTGATAACCACACAACGAGTGCAGAAAAGATGCCGACATGTCTTCAACAGCACAGGTATCAGTATTTGAGAATTGTGACTAAAATACAAGTTATGATTTCAGAAAAGTGTACATAGAGAGGTTATAATTGCAGTAAAGAAAAATGTTTAACTAAATACAAACCATTTTGCACATGAATAGGCCTTTACAAGCTCTCGAAAATCAGTGGTGGCATTCAGCGTCAACATAGCACAATAATCACTTTGATTAATGTCTTCAACATTGAAAATTATTGAATGTTATTTGTAAAAATAGAAACAGTAACAATAATTGGCGGGAAAATCACATCAGGCAAAGCATTGTTGTAATATTCAGGATGAATTGATAAAAACTGATTTGTATAATTCATATTTACGTAAATTAAACTTTTGAAATAGGCTAAATTAATGTTTATCAAAATAATTAAAAGAAAAGTGAACTTGAAAGTGATAGGCAACCAAACAAACATCTAAATAGTTTTTGAAAAGTTTTTGTTATAATCATAAAATTAATTACCAATGTAATTTAGAGTAAATCGATGAACAGCTTTGCATGCATAAGAAAATATTGAATCCCTCATTGCAACAGAAGAAAAATAAATGAAAACAAAAATGCGTTTTCAAATTGTTGAAATTTATTTTTTAAAAATTGCAAAGGCACAAATCTCAAAATTAACAAACAATAGATAGAGATATCATATCAACGAACGGTATGCATCATCTCATCCAATATTACATCGTTACATTGTAATAATTATTACATAGAATCGCAATTAGAACAACAAAAAGAAAATTAAAACAAACAAAAACAAATTAAGTAGTATTACATTTTCGTGTGATAGAATCATACTTCATTTTATATGCCAGTATTATTTATATATTTTATCATTCATCCATTATCATTTATTATCAATTATTTAGTCAAGTAATTAACATTAGCGAACGTGTTACGATTTGTTTGCGAATGACGTTTTGCATCGTGTGTTAAACTTTTCATTACGTGAGCTGAGCAATTTTACTCTAGAAGTTGTGTATGCAATGTTTATGTTACAAATGAATGAATTTTGCATCTTTTTCGTATGAATGAATGACACTAAACAATATAACAATAGCTGATGGTAATGATGGATCATTGGTATCAGTAATCATTACTCGAGAACCGAAATAGCGTTCGAAACCATTTAACAGTAAATTAAGTCATCTATCTGACTAAGTATTACACAATATAAGAACAAACTTAAGTAATTCGCTGCGCTGCTTGATTACAATTATCCTATATTGATTAATAAGTTCGTAACGTCGAACGATTTCAACGCTACGAATACGAATTCAACTTTTCGGGGGCGCGTTTGCCCTTGAAAAATGAATGAAATGTCTTTTTCCTCATTATAAACAAATGACTAATTAATAATTGATTTGCACTACACTATTCTAAGATTAAATCATCGGAGGAACACAAAACCATAGCCTACTTAACGCACCTACTTATTTTTGTTTATCCTTCTTTAACAGCGCGTGCAGCATCTCGACTCTAATCGTCTGATAAACAAGCGCAGTTTAGCACTATCACTCAATTCGTTATCAATTCAATATAACGGCCTAATTATGCATCGAAATAATTATTATCGTATTAAATTGCTTCAATTTTCAGTTTGATAAGTTTAAGTTTCCTTCTTCGTGACTGGGTGGGATGGGATGGCATCAATCCTAATCTAATCTAGCTTAATCAATCTTCCTGATTGCGCTAGAGCAACCAACTCGCTTAGAAATGAGATGCGTTACATACAACCGCATAAAATTACAAGACAACTCTTACATCCTACAACTTTAGCTTGCTTAACCGTTTGTTTCGTTTTGTTTTTTGTTTGTTTGCTGCTTACTTAAACTCGTATCATTGCTTTCTTTTCATCAAACCCTTCAATTTCCAACCGTCAACAGTGTTGCTTAATCCTCTAATGTCAGTCCTTGCATTGCGTTCTCACATCCATTCCGTGTTCATGGTATCAAACATCTTTGTGTGTATGTTCGTATCATTCGAAAAATATCATTAATGTAGTTTCTTTTTAATGTTAGTTTGCTCTGTTTTGTGTTAAGTATCAACCTCATATAGACAATTGTGTGCAACCATAACAACGATCAGTAACAATAGGCGCTCTGGTAACCATTAGCAACAACAATTAACAATTATATGCGTATCTCTTGTCGTGCATGTCCCAAAAAAATCGGAGGGTTGCTTACGACATTGTCGGTATACGTTTTTGTCCATCAAAAATGTGTGAAAAATTGGGGCGACGCAGCGTCGCGCAATTTTCAGAACCCGTTTTGTGAATCGTTTCCATGCAATGCGAACATGCTGGAGACGTGAATTGTGTAGAAAAGAAGTGTCAACATCACATGACGCTGCAGCAAATTGCCCGGTATGGTAGCTGGCCGTGTTTGGGCAGAGTGCCGTTGCGTTTTTTCTCCTCGATTTCCGCCTTTATCTTCTTAAAATCCTCGTTCTTACCGTACATACTCTCGTAGACCTCGAGTGCTTCCTGAGCGAGCTGGGTCTCATCGCGTCCGGTTTTCTCCCCGTTTACCGGTGGCGTGGGGTCGGCCATCTTGGCGTTATCCTCCAGGTCCTCCCAGCATTCCAACAAGTCATCGTCGAAGCTGGACTGAGGTGTGAAACTCCACGACTCCTTGAGCGAAGCCGTCGCGTCGTCTTCGTCCACCGGCTTGGAGACGACTTCGACGACCCCCACGTGATTTAGTTCACGTAGAATCGTCTTGGGGCTCTTGAGCAGCTCCACCTCGGGTGTGGTCTCACGGGTGCGCACCATCCAGTCCTTGACGGCGCGCGTTATCGGATACTCGTCACCTCCAAGCGCCTGCTGCGGTGGACTAATCCCAGGATCGACTTGGATGTTGGCAACGTCTAAAAAAGAACCGGTCGTAGTTGGTTCAGTAGGCAATTGGCCATAGGTGCGTTTCGCCTTGAAGATGTTCGTCGTATTTGTGAGGACTGACGTGAGGTCGTCCTCACGCGGCTTACGCGATGTCGTCGAAGCGACCAGCGAGGTCATCGACTTGAAGAATCCGTCATTGGCGGCGGTGATGTTCAACGACCTGATCTTCTCCTCCAGGGAGTTGTACATACCACGCTGGATGATTTTGTCCAGCTCCTCGGAAACTTCAACATTGGTGCGCTCGTCTTCACGGAGAAGCGAATCGGTCAGCAGGAAGTCGTAGGAGGTTTCCTCGGAACCCCCGGAAGCGGTTGGAGTCGCGATGCTTGTCGATGGGGTTGAAGACTCGCTGGAGGCGAGTTTCTTCGCAGGTTTCTTCTTCTTCTTGCGCTTCTTTTCAGGGGTATCGTTTTGGAGTTGTCCTTCCAGCTCAATGGCTGCAGTAGTCACCTCCAAAGGAAGGGAAGAAGGTCTCTCTTCCTTGGGTTCTTCCTTATTTTCTATGGGAGTAACCATCTCTTTGGGTGGTTCTTCTTCCTTAATGATGACTTCTTCGACGACCTTAGGAACTACTTCTTCTTTGGTTGGTTTCTCAATGACGGGGGTGTCACATGCGACAACCTCTGGAAGGATGACGGCTTCAGAAGAGTCTGTTGATATGATTGTATTGACTTGATCTTCTTGAACACATGCTGGAAGGCAATCCGCTTTATTTGGTTTGGTTTCTTTGACCTCTTTAACTTCCTTGACAACTTTAGCATCCTTGGTCTTCGCCTTGGAAGACTTCACCTTTGGTGTCTTCTTCGTAGCCACTGGTTGCGGAGTTTTGACCTCAGGTTGCGTTATTTCTACGCTATCAGTGATGATAATGCGTTTGGTATTGGATTTCTGACTAGGCTTCTTCTTCGGAGTCTTCGCTTCCAACTCCTCCAACGTTTTGATCAACTTGTCGAACTCTTCATCTTCGGAGGTCTTCTGCACGTCGGGTATTTGCACTACCTCCACAATCTGGGGGACTTCAGGTACTTGATTAGCTACAATTTTATTGTCCTCTGCTTTTCTATCTTCCTCTTCAATTATTGCCGCGTCCTTATCTTTGATGTTCTTGACATCAACGACAACATCCTCCAATTGATTAATGTCGTATTTCTCGAAACCATCCTCCCCAACGATGGGGACTTCCGGTTTAGTAGTGGGCTGCTCCTCCTTGGCTGGTTCAACCTCATCCCAGTCGGCTCCCTGCGCCTTATTCTTGCGCTTCTTCCGGGATTGCACAGCAATCCATTGATTTTGAACTTTGGGCTGTGGTGCTGCTGGTGCGCGTTGATGAGCAGAATTCTGGTGTGTAGGAGTTGTTGAATGGGAGGCATCATTCGCTTTGGTTGGATTGGTGCGTAGAGGACTTGCAGGGCTTGTAGGGGTACGACCTCCACGATTACGCAACATTTGCGCGTAATTTTTGCCACTGTGCATGACCCCAGGGCTTGTTGACTTGGTGGTGTCGATTTTGATGGCATTTCGCTTAGTGTCGACATTCAACTCGACCTGGAGCGGTCGGCTGAAGGTGCGCTTGGGGCGATTTTGGGGTTTCTGCGTTTTGGCCTTCTGCTCCTTGGCAGCCTCCTCCAATTTGGACACAATTTTGGCGATATCAATATTTTTATTGGTTTGCTCTGGAGTCGCTGTGGTGTTCTCGACTTTTTGTACGACTTCCGGCTGTTTCTCCGGCACGGCTGGAGTTGATGCTGGGGCAGGTACAACCGTAAGTGCCTCTTTCGCGTCGTTGACTGGTGCCTCCTCGACGGGTTCCAGCTCTTGCAGCGTAGGAGTACCACACGACGTGGTGGTAGCTATCACAGTAATATTAGACGACTGATCAACGAATGGCGGGGGCACTTCGGCGAGCGGCGTCGCCGGCGTGGGCGGCGGAGGCGGTATGTGGTGCATCGGCGGCACCGGGAGGAATGACGGAGGCAGTGGTATCAAATTGGCGATGAATGGGGGCGACATTTGGTGGTGTCGTGCGGGATGATGCGCATGGTGGATGTGATGATGATGGATGAACGAACGTGGGATGAATTCCTTCGCATCCGGCTTCAAGACCATCTTGCTGCTACTGCCTCCTCCGCCTCCTCCGACAACTTCAGCTGCAGGTGCCGATGCAGCACTCGCTTCCTCTTCCTCTTCAACAACGGCTCCGTCGCCATTCTCCTCCTCGTTGGAACCATCCGCCGTTGGAGGCGAATCAGTTGCTGGCGGCCGATGTGTGCCCTGTATGATGCGGTTCTCAATCTCGCTGACCATCTCCTCGGAGTCGTCGTAGTCCGACGAGCTGGTCCAGCCGTCCTCCGGCACCGGCTTGGAGAGTTTTCGGCGGCGGCGCTTCTTGATCTTGCGCGGCTCGCCGTTGACGAGCTCCATTTCTAAAAAACAAGATCGCAGATTGAGTGACGTCGCATTTGAGAATCGAGGCGTTTTTTAATTAACGCAATGACTTGTTGTTGGTTCGCCTTGTACGTGTCACCGCGTTGTCAGTGTGCCAGCGGAGCGTATGAAATGTCATTACTCTTTTTCTTTAGATGCTACGAGCCGCTAAATTTAACACCGCGCGGCGAACTCATCGACATTTCTGCCAAAGCAAACAACACCACGGACGGACGGTTTGCAATGGCTCCAAATTGACACGTACAAGGCGCATCCGGATTTAGGGTTCATCGGAAAGCAATGATTGAGGACCGGAAGTAGGAATAATAAGTAAATGTAGTTTGTGGATACCTGCAGGGACGCCGTTGCTGTAGAAGTATCCGGGAATGACCACATTGTAGACATGATTTCCGCCATATTCCGGATAGCTGACGGTTTCGCCGCCGCTGTGACTCAATTCTTGGCTGGTTTCCTCATTGTGAGGACTTGTCGATTCAGTCTATAAATGAAACGGAGGATTGGACTTGCTTATACTTATTTCTGCCATATTTACCAATGAGCCAGTACTTAAACGCTTCGACCTCGTGGAAGGTATGTACTCGGGGTAGCACATTTGAGGGTTGTACATCACTAGTTGTGGAGGATATGGCTCATAACCTGCAAGAACAATCATTAATCATCCTTTTCGTACAATCATTTTGTTTTAGGACATACTATTTATGAAGTAAATTCCGTTTTGGTCGACGAATCCGTTCGGGAAGACAAATTGACTTTCATATTCCAAATCCGTGCCTTCTGTACCATCTGCAATCAGGATACCAAGCAATTAATTAAGAAATTAAATTTAAAATTGTAATGGAATAGAATCCTGATGCATACCTGCAGATTGGTGATCCGGTGTGCCATTCCCAGTGGAGTTCCCTGTGGATATGGTCGAATTCCCGGTGGAGGTTTGCGTCTGGTACGTTTTGGGCTTGTTGAGGTATCCCTTCTTGAAGAGGACATCTTGTCGAGGAGTCGTTATTCTCGTATATTCATCTACAACAAACAAGTTCGAATCAATCACCAATCATTTGATTACTTAGTAAGTTTTAGGGAAGCATCTTGGGACAAACCCAATGAAACCATCAACAACAACAACAACAAACCTTCGTTAAATGTAATCTTGCCATCGGCGGAAGTGGTCGTCGATGACGTCGTTGTCGATGTCTTGCTATTCGAGTCGTTGGCGCCATTCAGCTGCTGATGCATCTGCTGGCCATGGTAATGATAATGGCTGGGAGCGTAGTGATGGCCGCCTCCGAAGCGTCCTCGAGGATGCGTCGGCGTCGAGGTGCCGTATTTCGAGCGGTAGGACCTCTGCACGCCGCCGTAGTGCTGCTGGTAGCCGTTGCTTCCGGCATAGCCGCCGCCATGATGCTGGCCGCCATTGCCGTTCTGGTAATGTGTGTTGGCGTTGTAATGCTGGCTGTGATAGTAGTTCTTCTGATTGGGGTGCTGATCGTCGACAGCGTGGTTGTTCGACTCGTCGCTGTCGCTCTGATTTCCTGCAAATCAAATAACCACAAATTAAAATCTAACTTCACAAAATTGCGCCCTTCATGAAATACAATTTCATGAACAATGTTCGTTCGAGACAGCGTACAACTCTCTCTTACACGCAGTTTATTATTTTCATTGCCAACTGTCATCTTGCACGTGAAGTGCGAAAACTTCAACTCGCGCTTGCCTATTTTTATGCGGGCGCGCCATTAAAATTTCATACTCATAACACAGCGGTATTATAGTGCCGGGAATTTTTTTTCTCAAAGAGACTTCTATCGTTCAACTGACGTCAAATCGTATATTTCTGCTTATGCAATCGCAGATATGCGGGATGCGAAAACCGGGATAACTTGTGATCTTGTGCGTGCTGTCACAAGTTTTGCGCGAGCTCTCGTGCTGCCGACGGTTAGCAAATTTGCGAAAAGCACGTGTTTTGCGCTATTTTCGGTGTCGTCGCTGCTTTTATTATGTCGCCGACTAAATTTGAAGCGCGTCTATTATGCGATAAAAACGCAGGTTTGACTCATCAATATCTTCATGTGTAAATCATCACATAGTTAAAATTTTGAAATGCTCCAAGATCATAAACTTTTTTTATAGAATTTTATGCAGAGATAAAAAGTTATTACTTTGCGAAATTTTTGCCAATTGTTTTCAAACTTTTTTAGTAAATACACCTTGTATTTTTGCATACGATTACTTTACAACTTGAAGAGTTTATATTAAGATTATAATAAAAGCGTCAACGTGCTAAATTTAATTTTAAGCTACTTTGTCGGAAATTTAATGTAGTTTAGACATTTTGGCACTTTACTGCACCAGATATCATTCGTGAAATTGAATAAATGTTCTTCTCGTAATGGAAATTTTTTTATGAGGTGGCTTGATAACACTTTGTATGCTACGGCTATTTGCAGTCATTGTCACGTGTGGCATCTTTCAACTGTGCCAAAAGTAAATTTAAATTTCAATATCATATGTCTCTTATCACTCCTGTTCAGATCGACAACTGACTTGAAAGTTTTACACCTGAAAATTTTCAAATTGATTTTTTTCCCATCTAATCACTGATTTCCTTCAGTTTCTACAATAGAGAATCCAAGAATGCAGTGCAATGAAAATTAATCAATCTGCATTGACCGCTTTTCAATCAATTAATTAACTGGAAGCAATAAACTCGACTAGTTTAGCCTGAACCAGTGTACCCCAACTTGTGGGACCATTATACTTGATTATTGATCGGAGAATAAATTAAAATGCATCGATGCATAATTAAAACTCACAACTGAGTGAAGAAAGTATCTGAAAGAAACGTTGAGATGTTATCAGGACAATGCCACTAATCCCATATTTCGGGTCAAATATCAAACAATTCGATCCGTTATCTTATCAACCAAAATGACATTTTGACTCAAGAGTGGGCCCACCAAAAAAAAAAACGAATAGGAAAAGAACTCACAAAAGAAACGAAGAAAACATAGGAGGAATTGGACGCAGTTATTGATCTACCATCAAAAGACGGTCGATACATTTACATTTGAATTTTTGGGGGAAATTACGAGCCCCACGCGGGTTGAAATGCGTGACTTCTCTGGCGAGTTGAATAAATGATATTCGTTGCATGGGGGCACCAAAAAACTCGAGTCTTATTTGTTGCTGGCTAGAATTCCGAAATTTGACTTTGAAATAAAAAATAGTCTCAAAATAGCAATTTAATTAGATGACAGACACGTTTCAAAGCATAACAAAACGAACAAGAGTATGCTAATCTTTGAAACGATGTTAATTGCACTTCAAAACTAATTACTGCATTATTATAAAAATGCAGCGCATGCAATTCGATACGAGCATGAATTATTATGTCTCGCCATTAGCGATAAACAACTAATAAGCAGTGCGCGTGCGTCTTGCTTGATTCGCGATTGTTTGCACCGATTGCAAAAATACATAAATAAATAACAAAACGGGCGCATAGTGCATCGAAGAAATGTGGGATAACATGAAAATGATTGGCGGGGTCCAAGGTTCCTGCCTAGAGATCAATTGAAACGCGCGCTCCTATCCCATAAAAATAACTGATCATAGATTACAATTGCGAAATTGGTTTCGCGTTCTATTTTTTCAAGCGCTCTCGTGTCGGTTCGTTTCGTTGGGCTGTACATAAATAATATTTTCGTAAGGAATATACCCAAGATCCTCGACAAAATAACATTAATTATAATCATTTTATATCATGTTCAAAAATTTCAAAATATATTTTGTTATAAACAAATCCCATGGATTGAAATTACTGAAATCATGATGAAACTCTGCTGTAATGCTGAAATAATTTCAAAAGTCATTCAATGCGGCTAAAACCAACATTTTCCAAAATAGTTTTGCTCTAAGTCTTAAATGTAAATTTATAAACAAATAAAGATTAGAATTATACTCGTGGGTAAAAAGTACCCTGACTTCATGTGTCACACTATACAATTCAAACATCAAACAAAAAAATTTCCCGCAGCCGGAATTAGTGAAGCGTATTTGGCCCTATAATTAATCTAATTGCACACAATACCGCAAATAGACCGCGTATGTGATGTGATGTGAGCCAAATGCAACATACGGCCGACGAATAAAATAAACAAACTGCCGTCCATAATGGAGGGATCATCGCATTTGATGAATAATGATGATTATGTAGCCGGAAACAATTGAATGGCAAATGATTACATTTCACATGGTATAGCATTGTTATGAAATAGAGAAAAGAGAAAAATTCGTCGAAATGCATACTCGAGGTACAATTCTATCCAAACATATGTTTGTGTCTATTTAAATGGCTTGACAAAATGTCTATTTTGCGGTTGCGAGTTGCTGTACTCGTTTTTACAGGCAAATGCAAATTAAACGATGGAAATTTTAAAACTAGTGGCGGAACAAATGACATTGCGTGAAGTACGCTTAAGTATAATGTGTCAAGCTACTCAAAAAAAAAGAAAAAAAACGACAAACTGACAAAAGGAAAATATAGAAAATGCATCAATTAGATAACAATGAAATTATATTGGTACATGAAGTAATTTGATTGTATTTTCTGTATTCAACGCCAATTAGTTTTCATTGAGTATGATCCTTGCGTTTTTACTGCCAATTATTATTCCGTTGTTGGTGAATGAAATGTAAACAAAATTGCATTGCATTGGTTACAATTTTAGCAGGAAATTTAAATTTTCATTTTTCAAAATGCTCAAATCTTAAATTGTTTCAAACTATGAAACTGCATTCAATAAATTTAATAATACTTCTAGGAAATGTCTTATCAGTGTCTAATTTGAAATGATCCATGTTCAATATAGATATAAATTGCAATTTATCAATTATATTCCAAAAATATCCATTAACCACAGGATGAATATAAATAATAAACTTCTCAAAATAGTCGTCACTATCAGAGAACTCTAGAAATTATTTATCATTATTTTCATTTGTTTACTGCTAAAATTTGTGCACTACGAATCATCAGTCCAAAAGTACAAAATGTATCCTCATATAGCAACGAGTCAATTTCCTTGCATAATGGAATGGAAAATGGAGTTTTCTCATCGTTGCTACCCTCATTTTGATATTAATAACGATTACGAGGAGCAATCGTGTCAAGTCATTGCAGCCCCCGCTGGAATTATGGTATTAACAAAGTCACCCACTCGGTGATAACAACTTTATGCACTGAGGGTGGCATTTTCCACGCAATACGATAATAAAACCAAATCACAATCGCTTACTCTCATCCATATTCTTCAATATCAACGCAGTCGAGGGTTGAGGGTTTGATATAAATAAGGGATGGCATAACAAACAAGCTACAGGGAAGTTGACTCTCTCCCGGTTGTTCCCGAAATACAGACTAGACTTGGTGTGGCATTGGGGAACGGCTGGAACGAATGATATAAATGGATGAGGCCCATGAAATCCAAGTCCAGATGGATTTGGAGTTTGGGCCCCAGCTGATTTCTCCCCCACGTTGGACGCCTGTCATTTCACTTTTCCTCGAGGAAAACTTCCACGAAAGCACTTTACAACCCTCGGTTACGCCCTGACTTTCCAAATGTTTCTCGTTTGGACCTCAACATGAAGATGAACATTCTTGAAATATCATATTTCCTCATTTTTTAATTTTCACACTTCCCAAAACTCTCCCATACCTTCCATGGGAATTTTCCATAAAATGGCATTTTTGTTAACAAAATATGAATTGGTCTGTAAATTTACATTTTCATACCAAATATTTTTCGAAATTTGAAGATTTTTATAACATCCAATAGGAAATGTAAACATTTTGAGTACATAATCCAGATTTTGTTGATTTTTCACATATTTTTATCATCAGAGAGAGAAAATTTTTCATCTCTTCGCTTATCTTCAAAACCTATGCAACTATTTACAAATTTAGATAAGCAAAAATATTTTGATTATGGTAAAAATTCAAAATTCTCAACGTAGTCATCTCAAATGAATCAGAAGATAATGGAAAATAACCCATATTTAGAAAAGTCATGGACACAAATGTAAAAACATCTGTTAGAATTAAATTTAGACAACAATACAAAAAAGTTTTCAAACTCAAAACAACGCGATGCTACCGAATAATTAAAATTGTAGTGCCCCAGGCAAAACGATTCCAAACACGTTCAAAATTTCACGCTTGAAAGTTGATTCTAATGCAATTATCCCAGCTTTATGACGCTCATCATGTTTACATGTGACTTAAGTACAAATTGACTTTAAAAGTCATCCATTATTTTCGTCACTTCATGATTTCATCATTCCATTTATCTTTTGATACTTCATATTTTCTTTCCATTCTTCTTCATTAGGGTTTTGCTTCTTTCGGATTTTCTTTCTTACAAAAGATTCAAGTGGCTTTCGAATACGATACCATAAAATATGATGGTACAAAATGTGCAACTCATGTGTTTTTCTGAAATTTGAAACCCCGGTTTCGGTTTGAAGATGACTTGTCAACCGCATGGAGAGCAAACACATATTTTGAAATTTTCAAAGAACCACACATCAAATGGAAAAACATGCATGATAGAATGAATAGTTAGTAATAAGCTGTTTGAAAGTGGAACAAAATGATTTTCTAGATTTATCAAGCAACATGATGTTCAATGTGCAAAGTTAAGGTGAACTTTTTTGGGACTGATTTGTTTACTGCTATTTGTTTAACTGGAATCGTATTATCGTACATGTATGTTTGTTGATACGGTTTTAATGTAACAGCATGTTATCATATCCTCCTCGATTACTATGTAAATACAGCGAATTTTATCGGAATTATACCGAGAGATTTCGTTTCCGGCATTGATTTGTTCCAAAAGCCAACGTTTTGAATTTGTTGCTCATCGATTCAATTCACAGAATTGTTGAAAATTGATGAGTTGACAACATCAAAAATATCAAAATCATATATGCTTTTGGCAAATATGAACTAGAAAATAACTTTGCAACTATTCCCAATATTGGAATATTAATTGACCAAAAATGTAATAAAGTAGATTTGTAATCACTTTTACGTTTAAAATATCTTTGACCAAACTAGAAATAGAAAAACTCCAGAACTATTTTCGCAAAAAGATCAATGTTAATCAATGTCCCTCATAAAATAAACCCAACTTTCAGTATCATGACGCTCTGAACAGACTACAATTTTAGGCATCAAAAACAACAAATAAAACAACCACTGCACTGCGCATCGCAGCTCAGTCCATTCGTACAAGAATAGCGCAAATTGATGAACTGTACTCTAATGTACCGAAAGGCAGCACCGAGCGCACAAGATGCTTTTCTAAAATTATCCTGCATCGAAGATTCTCCATTCACGAATAGACCAACAAATGCGCAATATCCAGCCAAGCTGCTCCTAGACACATCAGACATTGGAATAGACAACAAGGAATGAATGTCTCTCTCCTGTTGGAAGGACATTCTCAGGAAGGCGCATTAGCATTCAGTGCGTGGAGGAGGTGAGCGGGAAGAGTGCGTCAAAAGTTGGACAAATTTCATCCAGCTACCAATTCCTGGCTGGCTGCAAACGCATTCCGCGCGAGCCTGATGAGACGTGACACAAACCGACTTCGAAATGTCATTTGGGCACATTTGTCAAATTGAGGAAGTTGCTCGCTGGCTTCGGTTCCATTCCAGGTTGAAGAGACAACGAGAGGCTTATCTTGTTTGCATTCATCTACATGAGTCTTCAGACATGAAGAACGTTGAAGCGAGATGATAATGAAATTGATATGAAGATGTGGATGAAGTTATCAATGAAGATGAAGAAGTTATCTAAATTTTCATCCCAGGAAATGTACGTTTCATGGAAATTTGGGAAATTCTTTAAAGATCATGTTACTGATTTCTAATTTGAAATATCACATTTGGATCTCTTTGAAAATCACTTGAATCATTAGGTTTCAAAAGAGAAAAAGCGTTGTCACTTTGACAATGATTTATTGCTGGTCTAATGTGAAAATAGAATATTTTACAATTGATTTTAAATTTAGAAAATAGTTTTCTCAAATTTTTGCACAAAATTTGTGAAAAATTATATCAATCACTATCAACTGTTTCCTTAGTTTTTAGTCTATAAATCCAACTTCCTAGTATTCAAACCCAAGATAACAAAATTAATACAAAAAATGTTCATTGGTATCCAAAAACGTTATAGAAACAAGAAACCTAACAAAATTTTAATGAAATAAATTCGCCCCAGAGAAAAACACCAAAGACATTTGCATGAAAGTCGTGCAACAACGTTAATTGCATCCTAAAATATTGAAACTTGATATTAACACGTTACCAACATCAAACTCGACTTTCACACAAAAGCATCCCAATTGGCCATCATTTGACCCTTGAGACTGGTAACCAAATTTGGTTAATATCTTCTGCATTATTTCCTCGTCCTCTTTGTGTATCATGGCAACTCAAGAAGCCCTCATTGGAAAAACACAAAACGAGTGTAAAACAGCTTCTATTTAACGTTCCAATTTGTTGCTCTTCACTGCTTTCACAGCAATTATGACACATACGTGAATTATCTCCTAACACACTTCTTCTTTTTTAGTATCAAAGTACAAACCCACTCGAATGCAAATATTTACATATAAGTGAGACCGAGAAAGATTTATTACACATGGTTTTTCATACATGAAAGCAAAAAAAAATCGTGAACCAAAAATGTATAAGAATAAAAGAAGGTGCCATGACGAGAAAATTATATAACGACTCATTAAATGTCGCACTGTTCGCCTGCTTAAGCAACGAAAGAATATTTCTACGTGAAACATCTTTGTCAAATCACTTCGACTTTGAGAAAATGGTCGTAAAGCACGTAAAATTAAATTTTCCCTTCCATTTCTATTTCTATTCGAATGGCGCACGTCCTCGCGCTCTGTGAAGAGCAGAGCATATTAGTGCGGCTAAATATTCAAGAATTGAGCACTTTTCTAAGAATAGCAAGGTGTTGTTAATATGCCTGTCACAAAATAAGAAATGAACCACGCACGCAATAAGAAAAAAAAGCCGAGAGAACGGTCGTAGATGAGGATATAAACGAATTTGGATAGAGTTTAGAAAAGCATCAATGAACATCTCAATGAAAGGAACAACAAATGGAACGAGATAATATTTATGCGTTTTAAAATAAGGATAACGATTCGTTTATTTTTATCCCCGAGGGGGAATTCACGTTGGGAAGGTTTATTTAGATGCTTGAACTGAACTGAATTTTCCTGACATTTCCGGTTTTGGGGTGGTTCCAAAGAAACTATTAATTAATTAAATGTTATCAAGTCTTAAAAGAAAATTCGTTTCAAAGTTCAAACTTTTGCTAATTAGAATCCATTAAATGGATTCACACAGAGGAATTTTCTACGCTTATTTATGGAATACTTGTTAACATACCGGAAGTGCCATCACACCCTCATTTGTTATCATTGCATCACAATAATTGCGATCATATTCCAGAAATATACACGCTCAATGCATAATGTTAATTATATTTACTCGGAAATGAAAACGAAATTAGATAAAACAAGAAAAATGTGTCAATTAACACGATATTTCATTATGAGCATTATATTCTTTCAGGGACTAACGCACTCATACTAGTTATTATATCAACGAACCAAGTCGTTAGTGATTAGGTTGTTCATGCAATAATAACGTCACGAAAAGCCCCAGAGAAATCCAGAGTCGGATTTTCAAAACAAAGAAACAAAAAGACAAATTTAAATTTTCGCATTCAACCTTAAAGCAAATCAAATCTACAATCACTACATAAGTTTTGTAACTTAATTATACAGTAAAAAATAAAAACTAATTCGGATCTGTTAGTTTTCAAACAGCAATTGCACTACAACAACTTAACAACAAACAAAAACTTGTATAAAGCCACAAGTCTATAAAATTTCGCCCCTGTTTATCGTTGAATTATTTACACGAGTCTTATGAGGATCCTTCCTGCTTACAGCTATATTTAATTTTCCACTTATACGGCCAACATTTTCAACGCGGTATTGCTCCACATTGTTTTCCAACGCCCCAAACTTGGCCGTTATTGCTGCCAACCAACACGGTAGCATTAATTTAATATGCAAACACAAAATTGAACGCCAAAGCTACAACTACCTGCTCATATTTGTTGCGCAGGTAGAAAACACGAAAAACATCACATTTCAGAATGTTCAACACCACAGTCTATTCAAAAATAATAGCTTTTTTCAAATGATTCAATTGAAACGGAGTTTTCCACACGCATGAATGAAACCCAACAACAAAACGTAAGTGTTCATTTTGCAATGATATACGAGTAAACAACTTGCATCGCTCTTGTCGTTTAACGACACACATTTTGCATTTGATGCTGCTTTATGGCCGATTCGCATAGTGCATTTCCTCAAGGAGCGCAGCTCCATCATGCGCATTTGCAAAGGCATAAACATTTTATGCGCCGCTTAAATTGACTCAAAACTATTGGGGCAAATTGCAAACGGTTGGAGGCACGTCAAGGCCGCCAACGAATGATACGTGTGGATTTATTTTGCGGTTGCTCTCCGGAAAATGCATTGAGAGAATTGGAAATTGTGTCAGACATAAATCAAATTCCGTCTGGTGCGGAAACCAATGGTAATAACCTTATGCTTCAAGCTTATAAATCAATTATTCTCTCTCAATCTGATTGATAATTTTTATCAGGTGCTTCCAATAAGCCTAAATTGCTCGCACTAATTAGATATAATGATTAGATCAATACTACGTTGTATTTTTTGCTATATGATGATAGAGTAATTGATAAGCGAGGCATTTATAATTAATTAAAGTATTTGTTGATTTATACATCGTGAGGGAAAGCTACCAAATTGTAATTTGAACAGTCAAAAAGTATTAGACAAACTGTAAGACAGTTGATTACATAGAGAACAAGTACAGTGACTTCGCAATAATTTTATCAGAGTGATTACAACACAGCGCTCCAGATCGTTTTTATCGTCTTCCAGTTTGAATGGACATTGCTCATGGATGAAAATATAACGTAGAATATTATAAATGCATCAAAGAAATCTCAAAGATTACAAAAGTCAATAAACGCACATTGTCCATTAATTTAGTTTATAGGACATTTCCAATTCAATCATCTTTCAATTAATTTCTTCTCATTTCGTGCATTTAGAATATTTAAATAAGTAGCCTAATTAATTATATCAATATGCATACACGTGGTTTGTTAATTACATAATTAATAAGTGCATGTAATTCCTGAGATAACATGATGACAAACATCTTATGAAATGCAACTGCAGCAAATTAATCTTGTTGACAATAACACTGATTATGAGATTAGTCAAATCAAATTTTCGTACAAATTTTCCTACTCATAGAAAAGTGGCCTTCACCTCAAGTTATAAAATTATTATTATTAAGTCGTTGCCATGGATGACCACCAATTTACGTTTTTTTTTTCTACTCTTCAATCGAACAACAAATGGTTTAAACATGAGCCGCAACAAGTCAAAAGTCATAGTGTCAGAACAGTTTAACGATAAATAATTGAATTACACAATATTCGCCCAGTTACACTACACTATAGTTTTATTGTTGTTTGTTTACCCGCTAATTTTATGGGAGGCCTGTCTTATCACCAGTGATGACCCACTCAGATATATCATTTCAGTTAAGGTTTCCAACCACTAATAATATAATCATACAGATGTAAATGTGCATTTAAACAAAATCATTTTCAACGTACGGTCATTTTTAATGGGCCTAAATTACGTTCGTTCGAATCATGTAGTGATAAAAGAAATGCGTGTTCGTTACCATTCTTTATGGGTTAATTGGAGGCAAGAAACGCAATACAGCAGTGAGAGCGAAAAAAAGGCCTAATGTCAATCAATAAATAAATGGTCAAGTAAAACTGGTTTCTGAATTTTTCATTTCATTAAGGTGAACCGACCGAACAAGTACTCGCTTGGAATTCGTAATTAGATGAACTTGAAACACATTCCTATTGTATAATGTGTCCCCAGGTTGTACAGGTAAATAGTAAGTGTAGTGTCAACGTAGAATTCCAGATTTTACTATCTTATTTTCTGCTCTTACTATCATCTATTTTCTGAGTTCTATTTCTACGTATCCTAACCGAGTGATTTTATCTAATTTCCCACAATATAACAAGTTTTCTAGAGATTTCTTGTGGGAAATCTGAAGGTTACATTGCAATTCAAAGAAATCTTAACCGATTGTTAAATAATAATTATCTAAAGTCATTAGATCATCAAAAATAGTGAATGGATATTATTGTTGACCATCGATCAAGAGGCACTCAAATTACATACATTTAATCATGGTAAATTAAATACTGAAGAGTTGATGATCAAGATGCACTTCATATCTGACCAGAACCGTAATAACAATTTCAATGTCTCTAATTCAGAATTCTTATGATTGAAAATTTGATTTCTAAAACTTCTCTATGCAAATTTACAATGAAAACCTCAAATTGCCCTCAATGATAATGCTATGCTACTGAAGTGTACATTGAGCTGATATAATTACACAATTATTTCTGTAAAAATCGCATAATTGCTACTTGATTACGTTCATTGATCATTGAATCATGTGAACAATTAATTCCCAAGCTAAGTATAAGTATAGCAACCGCAATTCACATTTTTATCAACTATCATAATACAAAATTACAGATTACATCATGTTATCACATTGAATCGAAAATACTCGACATTCTCGACTGTGATTTTACATTTATCTGATTAATCCTCGATTACGAGCGTTACAAATGCGTACGTTAAACAGTAAAAAACATGCGTAACAACGCAAACCTCAACAATTTGTGTGTGTGTGATGTACGGGTTCCAAAGTACAACCGCGCAAAGTGTGCCTCGAAATCTCGCAAACCCGCGTTCATCACACATCCACCCATCTCAATCCATGCTCGCAAACTTCTCCAAGCTACGCGATTTGTACTAATTCGCTCACGTACAACTTAATAATAACTTTGTGATGCAGCGTGATGCGATTGAGTTTGCGGCGTACGGCAGCTCCACTGCCGCCGCCGCCGCCAAATCAGACCCCCCCCAGGTCGTGTGATCCCATGTGACCGGCTCACACGACTCGCGCGTTCAAATTGCACATCGTGGCGTCACATGCAAATGCCGGCTCGTTCTCGATGCAGCCAGGCACAGCGTTTGTCGCCGCATTGAATTGTAGCAGACAAACATGCCGCGGCACTAAAACCACGTGCTTGGTGCTAATAAACGAAACGGTAGTTACGTGCATTTTACGATTCGCGCGTACAAATCGCCCATATTCATTCGTCGGTGCTGCCGTTGCCGCCACCGCCGTTGCTTGTGATCGGCGCGATAGCGCGTTAGCAACGGATTCTCGCAATGCCTCAACGATTGATTACGCAACGAACGCGTTAAATTAGTGGCTAGAATATAGCACTTTGAGTACGCATTCGAGTTCCACTTTACATCCTGTCCACCAAGTCCAGTCATTCGTACCTTGCATTGACGTCCTCACGGATGAGGACGTTTCTCCTACAATTTCAATTCTAATTAGACATTTTCATTACAACAATCCAGAAATTAATTTTCACAAAATCCTTACCATACTACATCAATATCGACTCATACAATCTGTCTATTTTCAAGTGTTTGATGTTTCGTTAGGTCACAAATTGTGACAGCAATTTTTACTTTGGAAAATACGGATTTTTCATAAATTCGGTTTCGTTCCTTTTGCCTTTCTCCTTCCTACTTCTTATAGGACTATAAAACGAGTAATTGCACAAGTTTCTACCCTCAAAATATACCCCTTACAAGATTCCTTCCGAAATTTTGGCAACTTTTTTAATCCGAAAGTATCAAATCTATAGGATGCTTAAAAATGTAGTGAAAATTCCTGCTGCAAGATTCTGCAACATTACATTACATAAAAGTATAAAGGTAATGACCCCCAGAAGACAATTTGCATATAATTTCAGAAAAGCAATGTGACATTTACGTAGAATTGCTACTATCAATTTTGATATAAATGATATTGAACCCGAAGGAAAAAATATCGTAACCTCAGATATCGATTGGAGTACTAACTGATAAGTTCAAAATCAAAATTGAAGATCAAATATTTACTCACGTGGTCCAATCGGCACGTAAACCGGTACCATCCACATGGTTAATCTTTCTCACAGAAATGCACTCCGGAAAATTGCACACACTATGCACCTTTGTGCCCTGACTTTCCTATTGTTGATGTAGTTGTCACATTGGCATCTATTCATTGCCAAAATTATCACAGCCTGCTACAATTTTGAATTGTCCACCAAAAATCATTTATACCATGGACATTCAACTCAACGATTTTTGCTAAAAAAATATTATGTTAAGGAACTAATAGAACATATTACCACCAAAATGCTATCAAACCTCTCAAAAAACGTGTTAACATGTTGATAAAAATGATATCAAAGTAAATAAGAGCTTGAATCAACAATCAAATATTTTTTTATCGATTTGTCCATGTCAAAGCGACTCCATGTCAGGTATTTCCGGCCAATCTCTGACTTTTGAAATTCGATAATTTAAAATTACGGTATTCATATCAACAAATTACTGCTTGCATGTTCAAAATTAAGTAATACATTCTACGAACGTTTGGAAAGCCGTTGATTCCCGGAAAACAATAACAATAACGAAATATGTTATGAACAATTTCAAGCAAATTGAGTAATTCAAATTGTAATATTTATGCATTTAGCATTCATGTGAGCAATTCAAAGTTTTATTGCCAAAATTATCAGCGTTAAATTACTTTTCAAGTTGGACTTCTGAGAAATGCATTACCCCATTAAAAATTCGAATAAGATCCTGTTTTACAGGAATCTTTCATGTCAGAAATTTTGGTTAAATGCTTTTGAGACCTCATGAAATGTATCCCTATCATTATCCTGGATAACATGCCTCACAGGCACGTTTTCCGAACGATGCATTTTGATGCAAGCTATCTACAAGCAAAAACAGCTCTCAAAGAGAGAGGTGAATGAGGAAAAACACCCCAAACGCAAGAAAACTCACCGGTTTCAATCGCCAATGTACGCCATCTCGTCTTGCGGGCCTTCTTGCCCATCTTCCTTCCAATTCCTCGCGGCGAGTTACCCTTTAGACTCGCAAGCCGGCTCGCAAAGTCCTCGCTCCTCTTCTAGTGCTGCGTGGAAAGCCGGCACAAGATCCTTCCCAATCTCTCTCACGTGGACGCAACGCGTTCGAATTGTTCGTTGCGCGATTTCGCACAAGAGTTGTTGTTGTTGCGGCACCACCCTCGGACGCTCGCGGGGCGCCAGTTATCGACAATGCGCTGCAGGTTCAACGATCAGCACTGAACCCGGCACCACAACCGGCGGCGGCGGCGACGGTGGCGAGCACGCAACCGGCACGACGATCGGCAGCAGCGAATCCTCTCCCAAATGCACCGTGCTTGCTCCAGCCCCGGCTGCTCACCACCATGCGAATTGATTTTCGCCGCTTGCTTCGCGATCGCGTCCCCCTTGAACATCAAAATGAGGCAAATAAATGCGCGTCGGAGGCATGTAAGCCGCCACCGAGAGAGAGATGAGCAAAATGCAAAGAAACAAACCCAAACGGCAATCAATTACTTATGCAATCCGAAACGTTCAGCGCGTGCAACGTTTATTGCGTGTGTCGGCCGCTAGCAGCGAAACATCCCAAGCGACTTGATGCACTGAATCCTATTCGCACGCCTTCCTCGGCCGCATTCTCAGCCCTCACGCGCTCTTTGACTGCTCTCTCGAAAAAACGGACAACGTACACGTCACATTTAGCTCTTGAGGGGGTTAGAAAACCGCCGCACGGCCTCGCTGCGTTTCTGCGCCTTTTCCGCTTCCTACTCCTTGCTGCGAGCGCGTTCGCCAAATTTTCCAATCACATCGGACGCACTAATCTTCGCACTTAGTCCGTCGATGCCGGGCGATGTCAGTCAGTGTGTTTGCTCGCTTGCAACTGTCCGAATTCGAACGTTCCGTCCCTCCCAGCTCACTTGATCGTTTCTCGTCTATTTGAGGGATAGTTATCACGACGACGTCGTCGTCGGCCGGGTGTCGTGTGCTCTCTGCGGGCGCTTCGTGGGGCAGAGCGTGGAGAGTGCGTCCCGTACGCGACGAGCGCAATTGAAATGCTTGCCTTCAACTATTCCTATATAATCTTATGGGCTGTTACGTAACTGATGTTAGCAGCAATCCTTACCGGCTCCCGGCGCCCGGCATCAGCATGGCAGGCGATATATCGAACTTGGTCACTCCGCCCATTTCAGTCGCACTTGCGCTCGCGTTTCCTCTTCCTCAGATCCAAAATTCTTTGAAATTTTCTCGAATGTTTGAAATTTTGTCCTTACGGTCTCGTTGCGACATCTGCACTGATCACACATAACCTACAAAATCGAAATTAGACATGAAGCGACATCTATGAACTCTTGACGCGATAAATATTAAGTGATCCAATTGAACTGTTTATGGCATTTGTGAGTATTTTGGAAAAAGTGAAGTGTTCCCGAAATGATATCATAGAATAACTGATATTATACCGTACTTAAAGATGCAATTATACAAGTTCTTGTTTAGTGTAATCCTCCTCACAATTTGTAAGTATACAACAAAGAATTTCAATCAGCAAGATGGAGGTTATTTTCTTGTTGTCCCATAAAATGGTGCAAAATCCAGTCATTTTCATTATTTAATTGTTTCAGGTGATGGACAACGAACTAAAGATAAGATGTATGAACCAATCAATGGAATAGCGGCATGTTTTCGGCGATTAAACGGCACACACCAGACTGGATGTTCATGTAGGTGGTCGCTCTGTAATTTAATTTGTGTACTACATATTTTTTTCATTCTATGCAGCAAATCGTGAAGGCTCCAATGGCATTCTGCATTTTGTGGAAAATGAAAAGGATTTGGATATTGTATTGTCCATGAACAACAGTTTGCAATACATTCCAGCTATTCCAGTGAAATTTTTCCATAGGCAATTGAATGATAAATTGCTGGAGGCATCACATATAAATGGCTTACTAATCTATGAAATAACAGAAGGGCATATAAGTCATTTCACTCATGATCAGAAGTGCCCAAATGCCCAATCAAACATTGATGGCACTTGTTCAGTGGAATGGAACAAATATGGCAGTGGTTTGCTCAAACAGGATTTCCCCTTTCCTCTATTCTATCTGAATGATCAGAGTGAGGTGGACAAATTGAAGGATTGCTTCAAGAAATTCAACAACTTCAGTTATGACCAACATCCATACAGATCACTCTGCTCTGTTGAATTGCGAAGCTTCATGTTTGCTGCTCATGATACTCCCACTTGTTTAAGGTATTAATTTTCAATTCATAACTATAAGACATTTTGACATGATATCAATTTTAGGAGGTCACAATCACATGTCAATCTGAACCCAGTGAAATTCTGTGATCCCATGGGTGATCAGAATGTTTGGTCCTCTTTATTCCCCTTAGGCAATTCATCATTAACACCAAACACAATCATCCCAAGTAGAATGAAGCAAATCCTGGTTGTTGCCAGAATGGATACTGCTTCATTGTTCCATAATTTGGATCCAGGTGCTCATAGCTCAGTTACTGGGCTAGTTACATTGCTAAGTACTGCTGAATTGCTCAAGAGGATGCTTCCCAGCTATAAGGACTACAGTATGTATTTAAATTGATCAATTACATGATCTAAATCTGGTCTTTTAGATCGCAATGTTCTTTTTATCGTCTTCAATGGTGAAACCTTCGATTACATCGGCTCACAGCGTGTGGTCTACGATATTGAACGCGAAGAATTTCCAAATAAGGAATTCCAAAGCGCCAAGGAGCAAACCATGCCAATACGCTTCGAAGACATCGACCTCGTTTTCGAAATCAATCAACTGTCCAAGACTGGAGACGACAAGCTGCATGTGCACATGCTGGACGAGTCACAGAATAGCAACTTTATAAATATCTTGAAGAAGCATTTGAATGTCACCATCCATGAAGGTGTTATTCCGCCCACGTCCATCCAGAGTTTTGTCAAGCATGCAAAAACGGTGCCGCCAACCATGGTGATGACTGATTATGCGAAAGCATTTCAAAATCCGTTCTATAACAGCATTTATGATAATGCATCAAATATTAACTACACGTATCTGAATATGAGCGAATTCGACAATTTTGAGATCCCTCCGGAGTCTAGCGTCCAGGTATATTTGGGCAGCGTGATCGATGGTGTCGCTGAAAGCTTGTACGAGATGATAACGAATCAGAGCTATAGAGGAAATCAACGAGCCAATTTATATTACGTTCGTATTACACAATAATTGATAATTGAGTACTGTTTAATATTTCTTTATGTAGGTAAATGAATTACTGAATTGCTACCTGGAAAATGCAAGCTGTGCTATCCACCGCACAATTCGCAAGGCGCACTTCCAACAAATGCCGCTCAGTCTTTATGTTGGCGTTCCCAACGCACCAAATGCCATCACGAATTTCATCGCTCTAACGTTCGCCTTCTTCATGGGCGACAAAATCGGTGATGGACCTTGCTCCCCCAATGTATCATCTCACGTTTACTACCATTTCAATATGTCTGATAGCGTATCCAGGCGTAATGAAACTAGATGTTATCGCATCGCAATGAATCTAACCGAGGCTGAAAGTCCAGCGTTCTTGATTGATGGTAAGATTTCATCTTCCATACGATTATATCATATCTCTAATATGTTGTGATCGTTTTAGATTACGATTGGACTTCAGGACAATACAGTAGTTGGTCAGAGAGCACCTGGAGGGAATTCAATGTCCGCATGTACTTGAAACCGTCCCGCGGACACGAGCTAATGACGCTGAGCGTTGGTATCGTTGTCTTTGCATTGTCTATATGCTTAACATTCTTCGTCAATGCCAAGAGAAACATACTTTTCGGAGAAGTATCGACTACCACGTAAGTTTAAAGCTTTATCAAAATGACCTCACGTTGATGATTGTCTTTATTTAAGGCGTCCCACCAACTGTTGAAGTCTGTATATTAGGCAAGCCTTGTGATATTTTTATAATTTTACGTTGTAAGTGAATCACCAAGGACATCTACCTAACGGCAACGCTTTCTTCGAGATCCCTCAAGTATTTCTTCACTTATATTTAATCAGGATGCCCTGTGACCAAAAATTAATTCTCCTATTTTGAATATTGCCTCTAATTTAACATTATATAAGATACTATACTATACAATTATATTTAATTTGTCAATACATTCCTAACTTATTTTTGGCTGTTTTATTATTCCAATTAATTAGTTTAAATTTATTAATACATATCGATAATGTACGATACGGGGAAAAAGTGTTTAAATCGAGGGAGTAAAACTACATTTTACTCCCTCATTGGATCTTAAATGGCAAACTGAAGTTAGGTATGCGCAGGCGTAATTTTAGATTGCGAACAACGCCATTACTGCCATGTGGCCGAATTATGAATCAAAATTTGTAGGTTCTAAAAAGTTAATCATGTTTAGAGTAACTTTTAGAAAATTTATTCCTTTATGTTGTGATGTTACTTGTTCCCGTTACTCATTTACCATCAAAAGACCATTATCAATATCGTATTTGTTACGTGCTAAACTATTCAGGGACCATGAAAATGATCATTGTTATAGGATCATTGGAACACTTCAGCCGCAAAATCTCAAAGTATTATTTGATAACTTAACAACAAATAGATTTATATATAGATTTAAACTTTGTAGATACCTCCATTACCAATGCTACCACAAACTGCCAAAGAGGTAACATCAGATGCAATATTCACAAGTACCTTGAATGATCATTTCCGAACTAAGTCTGCCACTGAAATTGTGGCAACATTTAAATTAGTGCTTCCCTACTGCAAGCAGCATGGTATTACAATAGCTGACCCAAGATTTAATAAACTAGTTGATGGCCTTATGGATAATGCTGAGAAGTTATCAGATTCTGAGTTGCTAACTCTATTGGATGCATTATACGAGTTCCCACAATGTGATTCTATACATGCTCATAATTATCATGATCTTTGGAGTTGCCTGGATGATATGTGCTGTTGGCGTGTGCCCCGCTGGAGCTACGACATGCTTTTTGCCGTCTCAGAACGTTGGTTCAATTTGAACCTGGGAAAACAATGTGATTTTGTCTTTGAAGCAGTTGACAAAATGTCGCGAAAGCCTGAGAAGCGTTTGTCCAAACAGCAACTAGTCAATGCGTTCTTTCTTATGAATATCACCAGGAAACGACCAGTCCAATTTGATTTCGAACACGCCGTGCTCAAACGACTCTACGAATTTACGATTGATGAATTGGCCATCATTGCATTGGGTTATTTCAAGACACAATCCAAGATTAAAATTGCACAGATAATGACTCAGATGTTGCAGAAAGCTAAGGAAACTGAAGATATACATGAAGTGACCCTATGTGCCATTCTGAAAGTAAGTATTCCAGTATCATATTGAATTTATCTAAATTACGACTTTTTTTGAATTCAGGCTGTTCGCTTTACATCATCTCCATACGTAGCTGATCAGATGATTGATTTTCTCAATCACATAACGCCGCATTTATCGAAGTATTCAACGCTTTGTGTGCTACATGCCTCCCTTTTGGGCACGACATTACAAATTGAGCATCGACCTTCATTGAAAATCGCCGCGCAGCGAATCGCTTCGAACATTGAAGATGTCCAGGAGGTACGATTGAAGGACGTGGAACGTTTGCTACTCGCACTGACCATGGTCGACTACAATCCTGAGACGACTCCATGCATTTACGAAGTTGCTATGAAGGAATTACATGAAGATCGACGACGTCCTGAGATGAGCAAGTATCCGAAATGTTTAGGTTGTGCGCTCTCCTATCTTACGATCCGTAATATGTACTCGAAGGAATTGATGACGAGGGTGCTTGATCCTGAGTATGTAAACGAGGTGTATGATAAATCAGCGAAGATGTTTCCAAGGGAGTTGTTCGTTTTGGATACGAATATAGATATTGAAGTTGATGGCTATCAGGGTCCTCGTTTGGACACTGTGAAACGGAGGAAGGTTGCCAAATGGTTAACTGCTTTTACGCCTAGTAAGGATCAACCAAAGAAGATTTCGGCAGCAGAGAAATTGATTTTAAATGTGCATGATGTCGTCAAGGAAATTGTCAATGGGGAGTCTAATATGTTTGTGGACCATGTTTTACCCCAATATATGCGTTCAGGTAAATTTTTGAGACTGTAAATTTAACAAATGAAATTTACTGATCATTTATTATACACAACTTTTGTTTTCTTCATAGATATAATCATTTGTCGAGATAAATCATCCAAAAGATTCGTGAGACCAACAGGATTTGAGGATTACGTATTGGGTGAAATAATGCGCCCAAAAAACACAGCAACACTAGATTACTTTGCGATTGTTATTGTTGGTTGGAACAATACAATTCGCAATACTCCAAAACCCGTTGGTCTAATCAACATGAAATTGAGGCATTTACGAAGCATAGGTTTCAAACCGTTAACTGTAAGTAAATACATAAAACTCATTTCATTTTTTAATATTGCTTGATCTGCAGGTGATTTGGAATGAATTCCTCAATGTTTCCGAAGAGGAAAAGCGCAAATATATCGAAAAGAAACTGGAAGAATCCGAAAATATAAGTTGAATAATAGTAAATAACTGTACAATTGAGTATTCGCAACGTTTAGATCTCTTTATTTCATGATGACATGTGTCGAACAATTCGCTGAGGTATCAGCGATGGCTCTTCCTATGCTTCCTGCCCTTGTAGCATCGCACCACGTGCTTCGCCTTCTTCTTCTTGCGCCTGCGAGGAATGCAGCGGTGGACACACTCCTCGAGCTTCACCTGGGCGCGCACCTCGCGGTCCAGCCGACGCTCCTCTTCGAGGCGCTCCTTCAACGCGCGCGGATTCACGTACGGACAGAAGTCCTCGCGACAGCGCGGCAGGTCGCACTTGTGCAGCGGCCGTTTCGGCCTGTACTTGTACGGGCCGCGGCGACGCGCGAAGAAACAATTCTTGCGCTTCTTGCACAGCGGGAACTTGACGGGCTCGCGCGGACAGTGGCCGCACTCCTCCTTGTTGTGGTAGTCGGAGCGCTCTCGCTTCTTACGGAGCTTCTTGCGGCAGCAGCCGCGATGGCAGCGCGACAACTGCGAGGCGAGCATGAAGCACCGGTGCTGGCAGGGCTTGTTGTGCGAAACCAGCAGCGGCACCAGCTGCAGGCGCGCCTTGATGCGCTGCCCGGTCAGCGGCAGTTTGCCGGTGGTGAGGGTGCGAGCCGCGGGCGCACGCACCCTGACGATGGGCTCCAGGGTGCGGAAGATGGTGCGCGCCGCGTAATGAAGAATGGAGTTCATTGTTGTCGACTCACTACAAGCATCAACGCACAAAATCGAATCATACACGAGTCATACGAGGATATTTTTTGATGAATTGATGATATTCTTACCTGATCTTAATTCGATACGAATGATTTTATGACTCTCATGAAGTCAATGGCCCGAAAGGGTTGCTTGTGCCATGAACGAAATGCGCGAGCGGCACTTGCGGAAATTTTGATTGAGAGTCCCAAAATGTTGTGCTCGTTACGAATGTTATTGATGTGACATGTTTGTTTCGCAGCATTTGTTTCCTATTCGGCTTTTCATGGCCTCATTTGATCCTAAAATTGAATATTAATTCGCATGAAAAACGAAGGGTTTCATTGAAAAGGTACCTTGTTTTTAATGAGTTTACATATTTCGTAATTTCTCTTGTAGACATTTTTCTTTTTTCCTCATTTGTTTTTCGTAGTGTAACAAATCATAAGAAATAATTGCGTAAACAATTGGAAATTAATAATAAAAAATACATAATAAATTTACTTGTTTACGATTCCAATAACGATAATGTACAAAACCGGAAAAGTTTTTAGAATTGCGGGTGTAAAATGTAACTTCATTCCCTCATTCATTCTTAAATGGCAAACTGCAGTTATTTATGCGCCGGCGCAATTTTTGAATGCGCGAGCGGGATATTTGAAATGTCTGATCCTAAAATTAAACATCAATTCGCAAAAAAATCAAAGGGGTTTCATTGAAAAGGCGTCTTGTCTTTATTGAGTTTATTTTGCAATTTTTTTGTAGACATTTTTCGCATTTTCTTTCCTCTTCATCTCGAAGTAATTGTTGCAATGCTTCATCATTATCTTTCTTTGCCTCGACTCAATAGAAATGATAGTAATTCCTAAATCCTATCCCCCGTACGTCATTCCCGTGCCCCGCGCAATTCCGTTTCTTTGGCAGCACTCTAAATGCACAAAGATTGTGATGCCAACGAAACCTCATTCACAACATTCGTTTACAATTTACATTGTGTTGTTCATCATCATCGTCGTGTACGCTCTTGGTTGCAATGTGTGGTAGATGTATGTGTGTTTTTGTTGGAGTAGCAAACCATAACAAACAAATCGCGAAAACAATTGGAAATTAATAACAAAAAATACATAATAAAGTTCATAATATAAAGGTCGGCTTTGGCGCTGAGTACTTGATGCATCGTTGAAGCCAATTTTGCAAACATTCGCTCTCGAAGTGCTCCATAAAGACAAAAGTAATTTGATAACAACCAGAAGTGCAATACACAACAGTTCTTAAAGCTATGCAAGAGTAATAATGATGGTAAGATAACAAAGCATGAATAACGAAAGTTTTTGGTGTACGTTTCGAGTGGAATTTACAGTCAAATTAATTTTGAACATTTATGGTTTGAATTCTGATTTTGAATTGAATCATCAACTACTCACGCCGCAGATGATATTTGTTTTGTTGTTTGTTTGCTGATTGTTGGCAGATCTGCCGTTTCGTCTGTGTATTGTGTTTGTAATTTGTATATTTGTTTCACTAATTATTATTCATTATTGCAAACTATTCACTTGTTGCTGCTGCTGCTGTTGGTTCATCATTTGATTCTGCAGGTAGTTATTGACCTAGAAAAGAAATTCGGTTAGAGATAAATCCAATTGGATGTGCTCATGAAGTTACGAGTGCGACTTACGATTTTCGTAATATATACATATTGTTTGCTGTTTGCATTCCCTCGCACATTTTCTAACTGATATGGTGGCGATATCGTCACCTGATCGAATACAACGATGTCGTTATTATTCCACCGTACTTCTTTGATGGTCTTTGCAATTGCGCAGAAAAGCCGTTGACCTTCCGGCGTTACGTTGGACGACATCTTCGTCAGAAGGCGCTTCTTCTCCTCCACCTGGTTACGAATGCGTGTGTTCAACTGGAAAACATACAATGTTAGTTTATATCTAACTGTGCAAACACTGTCAAAAGCATACCCTTTGTAAATTTAGCGAGAGCGGTACTTCCGGAGCAGTTGTCACTTCCTTCTTCACCTGCAGCTCTTTGACCAGCGCCAAATTAATGAAGTTGACGTCATTCATGTGTGAGGAGCCACTTGATGAGGCACATTCTAAATGCAATCATTAAGGAAACAAAGCAAGCACAACAAATCCAATACTACAATACTACCAATGAGCAAAAGGATACTAAGTATTAGCATTTTTGTCTGCAGATCAAACGCCATCACTTCACCCTCGATCTCCTTGTTGTAGCATGTCCTGCACCACACTGTGCTGCCCAACGTGAAACAGTCGGAGACGCCTGCCATGGCCGCGTCCTGCTGCTGCGCTAGTTGACGGTGCTGCTGGTCCGAGGAGGTTCACTTGCCCACGTAGATGTGGTCCACGCCAGCGGGACGTGCTGGACGGCGGCGAGCGCTTCGCGTAGCAGCGATGCGATGGGCTGGCAACTCCTTCAGCCGCCCGTGCGATCCGCATAAAACGCGGCCGAGAGCAGCGGCGGTGGCGGCGGGACGCGGCAGCGTCGACACCAGAACGTATTCACGATGGAGGCGATGGGGCAGCAGCAGCACGTCGCCAATGCATGTATTGTGTTTTGTTGTTGCCTCTTGCAGCGCGTTAGCAATCTGCGCTCGCATGAAGCAGAAAGCGAACGGTTGGAAAACAAATGCCGTGCCAGTCGGCGACTGAGTAAAAGTATAACAAATAATACGCGTAGCTACCTTGCAATCAGCAGTTTCCCATTCACACCGTTTTCGCGTTTTCCTCGCCAATTTCTCCACTGGTTCCCAATTCCACAATTACGCTTACATACGCAAACCAGCACGTAAGTACACTTTCTCTTATGCATGTATATGCATATCACGGCCGTGCATCTGTCACTTTTCAGCCATTAAATTTTGACAGTAGTCTCATCTGGGGGAATTTTATTTTAGTGGTTTTGCATCCCTGAAAGCAATAATTTTTAAATTATCATTTCGTGTTGATTTTTCAACAAATGTTATCTTCATTTTATGTATTCACATAATAAATCCACATAAACAATTACAAGTTTAATATTGATTAGTCATACAATGATTATTTTTTTGTTAATTCATGAAATGATTAGATGACCTTGAAGTTAAGATATTTAGACACGTCTAGACAAATCATACTCTACTTTTCTGACGAAAAAATTATATTAATTTTTTTCTAAAGTGAGTTGCAAATTACGATACAAAGTAAGGTTCATTACATTTGAGGTCGAAGTTCAATAAAATGTGTAACTATTTACACTGATGCCGATATAAACTTAAATCAGTTGAATCAAATATCTTGTTTTAATCATCATGGACATCAAAGAAATTCAAGTTCCTGTTCCATGGGGGCATATAGCAGGTAATGTACTGTATAAATTACTTGAATTTACTTTTTTAACGGGATATTACAACGTTTTCTAGTCAAAATTTGGGGAGATGAACAACTGCCACCTGTGCTTGTAATACATGGACTCCTTGATAATGCTGGGGCTATGGATCGTTTACTACAATTATTACCTCAAACATTTTGCTATTATGCAATGGATCTACCAGGCCATGGTAAATCCAGCCATTGGCCACCATACGCTCTCATCCATACAGTAGATAATCTTCTTGCATACAAAGCAGTTGTTGATTACTTCAATCGAAAGCAGTATATTATTTTGGGCCACTCTTGGGGTGGTCAAATAGGGCTACTTTTTACCATAATCTACCCAGAGATGGTAACAAAACTCATCATGCTTGACACAGTCTTTGCATATCCAATATCCACGGGACAGTTTCGCGCTGGCATGCAGGAACTGCATAAACAGTATTTCTCAATGATGGAGAAAATGAAAAGAAGAAGTGCACCAGAGTACACCCGAGAGGAGGCTCTAGATCGGCTAATGAATCAACGTCGATATGGGGAAATTAATCAACCAGCAGCCGAAGCGATTCTAAATAGAAATATGGTTCCAACTGGAAATGGAAAACTGAAATTTGTAACTGATCAACGGTTGAAGTTTTTCGTGAGTATTTTTTCGGACTTCCGGTATATTACGGATTTATTGAAAAAGAATCCAGTACGTTGTCCTGTACTGATTATTCTTGCATCTGATAGCAGAATGCAAACAGTTTATTTCAAGCCAGTTCTCAAAGTTTATAAAAATTTGCCGAATTTCTCTATCAAATGGGTGGAAGGGAATCATGATGTGCATAATAATAATCCTGATCGTGTTGCAGTAATAGTCAATGAGTTTTTATTAAAGAAAGAAAAGCAACATAGTAAATTGTGATATTTTTATGATGTGAGATTTTAAATAATACAGTACATCTGTATAAATTAGTTCAAACGGTGCATATAGGGGGTACTATTGTTATACTGCATTCCAAATTTTATACTCTTACGCTTTTAATAGAAAGATATTTATCTTTTTTGTTAATTAGTAATTAATCCTTTAAATTCCTTCATAAGTGTCGATTACGTGGAGGGAGTAGGTCTGGAGGTAGCGATACCTATTCTTGCCATGTAAATTTTTCGTTTGGCCTTCAAAGCAGGTTTAGAGGTCTTTTTCTGTCATTTACTGTCATTTTGAGATTTCATTGGCGTGCACCATGCGTGCACTTTGTAACTCCCACCCACCCAACATTTCAAGACCCCTTTTTAGCACACTACTCCGACGCCACTGACTGAGCGACCACGAAGAACCTTTTATGACCCTTATGTAAATAGACACTTTTTCGAGTTAGCGCTCCCTGTCATACATTCTCCCTCCACGGTCGATTATGTGTGAATTGGTCTGACACATTATATTGAGGGCGCTGTGGTTGTACACGCCATGTGAGCTTCCATCTGCTCTGGCTCAAGGTCAAACACCTCTCATTCAACAATCGCCATTCGCGTATCAACAAGGAAGCCACTAAATCTTCTGTTTTAATGTTCTGTTCGAGTTAAACAAATTAATTTAAATAATGCGAAATTTTGAGTGCGGTCTTTGTTCGGTTTAGAAAATTAAATAAAAAACGTACTGATGGCAGTATTTTCAATGTTAAATTGTTTATTGTAAATATGTAAGTTTGCTTTGTAAGTGAAGCATTATTACCCAAATTATGAAGTTGTAGTGTTGAACAACATCAGTCGAAGTGTGACAAAATTTAAGCGCCATTTCACCACACAAAAATACAACCTAACCTGTATCGCAGATAAGACTTGTCAAATCGTAAGTAAACCAATAATGTATACTTCATTTATGCACTAATTAGGAATATGAGCTATTTCCTTGTTGGGTTGTTTGATTGCACAAATCTACAAGGAGAAAAATTGGCGTCCAATGACGTCATATGTCATGTCAATGGAGAGCAGAGTGTGAAGAAGTTCACTCAAAAACATTGTAGCCCCATATGCTGAGGTGAAAGTTGGCAGAATGCAATTAGAAATACTAATCCCATAAGGGCATTAACCTTTTGTTTATGCCCAATTACATTTATCTTGTAATTTAATGTACATATTACATGTTCGCACATATCTGATTGTAGCTGCCAAGATGGATGACTCTGGTGTCCACGGAATGTGCCAGTCAACCCCAAACTGCTTCATCCAGAAGGGACGAAGGAGTGTGAATATATTCCCCACATCACCCATCGTTCCCATACATTCCAGCACGCTGAATGGCACCGTGCCTGAATTTGACGTGAACACACCAAACTTCAACGCGCATAAACCAGCCGCCTCCTCGTCCATCGCCAGCAAGGTATCTCCCAGCGAATTCTACAGCAATCACCACGCGTCGCTGCAGAAGACCCCAGTGAAAGCATGCTCGTCGTCGAAGCTGGGTTCTCCCGAACGCAACGAGATCATCTCCGGCCGGAAACCCACCGGGCTCAAATGGGTCACTCCCCGGTTAGAACGCAGTTCACCTGCAAAAAGGAATCTGTTTCCTTTGCACCACCTCGCCAGCGGCGGCGCCGTTCGTAAAAATACATCTATCTTGGCGCACAACAAGAAATACGACCCGGTGGTCGAGCTGCAGTACAAACACAATGTGTGGCCGGTTATGGAGAAGATATTTTTGTACCTGAACAAAAACGACTTGTACAATTGTACGCGAGTAAGCCAGATATGGAGGAACACGGTGATGAGCTTTTCATCGACGCGTCAGCTCGTTATTGACTTCGAAAAACGCCTGGAGGTTGATAAAGAGAACCCAGGGGCGTTGAAAGACATGCAAGAACCGATGGACGTCGAACAGGATGACGATGAGGAGTTACCACAGACTGACAAATTTATCAAAGTAAGACACTATTGCATCTATCTCTATAAAGCTAATTTGCGATGATTTTTTAGCTGGCCCGTACGTTAAACGAGAACCAAAGCCTGAAGAAGTGCCCGTTCTGCGAGCATCCGCAAATCGTCGAGTGCAGCATCGCCCAATGCCAGAACGCCAACTGCAGATACATTTGCTGTCTGCGATGCGACTCGTACTCGCTGAACGGACCTGAATACTTCGTCAACAAGTGCAACGGCGGCAAGCTCCAGGTGCACGTGAAGCGACGCACGCTGATGGACAGCCCTCCACATTCGCAGTTCTCCTTCATGCATTCACCGCCATCGGTGGACAACAGTCATCTGTACGCGGGCGAGCTGAAAGACTCCTGTTACGGCACGCTCGACGACAGCAAGTTCGGCTCGTTCAGCGACAAGTCTGGCTCGTTCAGTCGCAGCCGAAGCTTTCTTCACACGAGCCACGAGATGCACCAATTCGGTCGGCTGCTGAGTAACCTGAATTGCGACGGTGACAACGCTGCCAGCAGCAAGGAAGCGAATCTCCTGGGGCGACGTGCGGCCCTCCAACGCACCCTCTACACGCCGGTGGTGCCGACGGCCAACGGCCGCTCGCCTCCACGTCCCCTCACGCCGGAATGCTCACCAGTGAAAGACTATCGTGGCGCATGCACGAAACGCAGCAAGAAGCAGCTGCGACGTTTGCTCAAATGACCGCTCGCGAAGCCTTGGATGTTTTTAGTATTGAACTTAAGGGTATTTGGCACCTAGTTAACCCTTTGGAGTCTGACTCACGCCCCCGAAACGTACATCACCTGACATTACATTAGAAATTCTACGGTGAAGTTCCCCAGGTAAGAATTCCCGCGTGGGTTCTTGTTAGCAATGATGCAGCATTCCTTCGAGTTACGAGTTCATCGCGTCCAGCGAGTAAAAAAGGCTTTAGATACCTCAACTGTTACACAGTTGATTTGTAAACTATTTTAACTTTTTTATAGATATTTTGTGATTGCAATTGAATAAGATCTGCTCTATTTTACATGTTGGCTGTACTGGACTTGATTTCGAAAAGGCAACGCACATTTTTCGAGTTGGCTGCGGTTGGTTCCTATGACAACGAACGCTGTTTTATTTGCGGTGTTTTGCTTCATCAACAAATCGCTGCAATTGCTCATTTCTCACAGTTCGTTCCGTTGCGTTGACGCACATGAGACACACACGCTCCTCACATTCATACTGTGGTTCTTAGTTGCCTGTTCCTTTCGTTAAGCCTTTCAATGCACGTTCATTCGCGTTTCTTGATTTGAAATTCAATTGCGTGTGTGTTTTTTGTGTGTTCAGTTTTTGTCTACGAGGGCTGCCCCATTTGCGTTGCCCCCTACTACTGATTAAAGCCCCGTTTGTGTTGTTGATTTGCTACGAATTTCCCTGACGAGTACAACGCAGAGAATCGGGGAGGAAAAGCACGTGGACCTGGTGGATCGTCGCCGTGGGAGCATTGCGAGCGACATTTTACGCATATGGACACGTATTTCCGGTTCGCCATTGCGTTTGCAGCGTTATCTCGTGTCCGTTGACTGTTAGAACGTGTTCGTCGAGCGTTAATTGATAATGTTATAAACTAAATAATTGCGTTTCATTGTTCAATTTAACATTCAAATAGTAGTGTTTTCATTGATACGTTAAAAAAGCGAAAAACCAATGAAATAGTAGACCTGGAAGAGGAGCTGATTCGTGGAGTAGCAGCAATAATTGGATTTGCAGCTGGTGAATGAGAGCGCGAGGATTCTGAACGAGGTCGCAGAACGGAAAAAGTACGGGAAGTTATTTTTTATATCAACGAGCAGCACCCACAGAAATTGGCCTAATTTGCCGATTTTGCCAGCAGACGAACATCAGCGGTATGAACTCTCTTATTTATTCTACTATCTACAATAAGTACGCTATAAATCATGAAAATCCGGAAATTTTGAAATTTAAATTGTTTTGTTTGGGGGCGCCTTTCAACGGAATTAACATGAGCGTGTGCAGCGCCCCCAGTGCCGTATGACATTTTTCGCCATTTTTAATTTTATGCCCTGTCAAATTGCTGCAATTCCGGTGAAATTTGCATCATTCTTTCAGGATTTCAATCAGAATTACTTTATAACAGTGTATGTGTAATTGTTCAGTAATACGTGATGTTTTAATGAAACAAAGTCCCGCATCGCTACAAACGGCCATCTTAGGGAATCGCATGGAATGAGTCGGCGAATACGGCGTTGCAAATCCTGCAGCAATCTGTGTCCTGCAGGTTACTGTTCGCACAACCCTCATATCAATTTGCTTTTAGCAGCAGGAGGAAATTCGGTCGTTTGCGATTTCGGCTTCGCTTCCCGGTAAACGCTGCGCCGTCCATCGCGTGTGCAGGTCGCGCATCGCGTACTTGCTCCACTTGCAGGCCGCTTCCAATTTCCACGCGTGTTGCGCATTTGCAGCGCACCGCAGGCCAACCAGCCAGCCAACGGTAATGTGTGCTGAAGTCGCGCCTGGTGCCTGCACTGGCTCGCAGCGCTCGTAGTAGTTCTTAGTGCCCGCTCCTTTTCGGATCGGTTTGTTGCAACTTTTCATACAATTCGCACGCTCGATGCGCGAATCATCTGCTGTGCGTGTGTAGGTACGTGCTGCACCATCATCGTTGACTACATGCATCGCATCGTGTTGTGCATAAAGTAGTAGACACACGAAAACGATAAGCCACAGACGGTGCACCAATAAGAACCTCCGAATCGAAGGCAGAACGTATGAGAAATTTCGAGGTGGTTGGACACAACCGATTGCAGCGTTTCTCATTGTGAATATCGACGAGTTTCTTTCAAACGGTCACCTTTTTTTTGCATAGACTGCACGATAACCGAACCGTGCAGCAAGCGATAACAGAGAGTGTGCAGACACAAAGTAAATGTGATTTAGCAACAAAATCTACCTGCTCTGTGCATCACCCCCAGCTGAAATTGCTAGGCAGTAAAAATCAAACGATGCATTCGAGAGCACAACGTACCACATGTAAATTGCTTGGAGATTTTTAGTGCCTCATCTATTCACTCTTGGGGTCCGGTCTATTGGTGCTGATAAACGCGCTCGGGCACAATCCTGCTCGGTGCGTTGATAAGTACGTGTGTTGGGACAAACCCGATCCGGGCGGACGCGCGAAGAGGCCCCAGGTGAGTGTTTATTTACAAAGACGCCTTCGTGCGTGTGCAGCAAGAAGGGCCAGCCAGCAGGCCATCTCGGGCCAGCGAATCAGCACAATTGTCGGCCGAAGCAAAGAGCGCAAGAATAGGCATATTTTACGAGGTGGTCATAACGCAGGCAGATGCATCGCAGCAACGAGCCCACGATAACGTTGTCGGCGTGCGGTACGTCAAGGTGGAGCGTTGTTCGAGGCATTAGCGATTGCAGCAGCCAGGCCAGCAGCAGCAACATCAACATATTAGCCACTTTAACCGAGCCAAACAGCAACAACAACAATAACAACACCGCATCGAACAATAACAACACCGACACCACTAGCAGCAGCAACTACCTAAACAATCGTGCGCGCTGCTTGGCGCTTTGATGGTTCAATTTCGGTGAGTTATTTTGATTGATCTCAAATTTCGTGCAATGAGCATGCTGCACATAGTTGATTAATTGACGACAACTATTAGATTAGGTATACAACCCAATATACACCAAACAATTGGTCGCGATTGATTTCGAGGTTAGCCGTGAAAAGAATTGAAATGACTAATCATAATTGTTATGTCACTGAAATGGGTGCATTATTGAAAAGGTAAGCCGCCTTGAATATCTTATTTGAAAGTTACGAGCGGGTAGAAAAATGACGAGCGGCCGTTTCATTAATAATTCATGAGAGGGAAAACTTAGAAACGGGCGCTTTTTGATGATGTTATTCGGCTTCGTGAAACAATAAGATGTCCTGCGATTTGACATATTTCAACGAAATTAGGGCAAACTTTTCCCCATCAATGAACCTATGAGGGTGCAGGTTTCAACGATTTATCCGAATCGATATCTCGATATGCTTTCTTTTAAGATTTCATGTTGAACCACACGAAATTGCCATGGAACGTTGAATATCATTAATAATTCATATGAGAGTAGTAATAATTGGGAAATAGAAGATGATTTAGCCATTAAAATAGAAAATTGAAAGTTGCATTCCAATATGTCACATTTTGGGGAATTAAGTTAGTAACTAAAAACGGAGCGATTCATTTGTTTCGCGATGTAAATAAACGAACAGAAAATTCATGTAATGAATTTCATTGACATCAGCGCTGTACACACGGATACGAACGGAACAAATGCAAAAATATTGTATAAACTTTCATGGCAGAATTTCCTGTTATTGTTACGGCTGCGCCGATTTATTTTTATTATGTTATTTTATTTCCTATTGTCTAGCAGTACGGATTGGAAATGTTTTGGTGTGCATTGTGAGTGCTATAAGCAGCGCGCGCGGGCTTATTTGTGATTCGGTGTTATTTTTAAAATTGATATTTTTGTCGTTTTCATTTGGTCAATTCAATGCACTCTCCACCATTTGTCTAATTCAGCAACAAATGCGGCGCTGCGATAATACCGGCCGAGCACTCTGTGCACGGCACGCACTCGGGTGCATTTCGGCCGTAATTTATGCGCGGGAGCGCTTACAATGTCGCGCGGTCTGCAGGCATATGAAAATGGGCGACGATTTAATTAGATTTTTGGGATTTGGTGCGCTTCGCGGCGCGTCCTGTAGATGAAATTCGACTTGGGCCGATAAATGTGTGCGTACGTGTGCGGCTCTTGTTTGTGGGATACGCACGAGCCAAGAAAGTAGGTCAAGTCGGCCGATTTAGGGACATTTCACCCGGTTTTCCCACTAGTCGCGCACATTGCACGGCAGACGGCTGGGATGAGCGAGCGCGAACATGAACGCGCTAGGAAATTCAGCGCGTTTCGCGACCGTGCTAAGGTCGCCTTTGTGCAGAGCAGAGCGCAGCGCGCGCGCCAACCAACACAATCAGCACCGCGCTTGCACACATTACGCGTTGGCGTTCAGCGTGTATGACCGTAATCCTGGCACGTTTTCCGCCATCCATCCTCGTTTATTTCATTTTCACTTTCAATCGAGTTGCCTAGCGTTGATTGCAATTGTTTTCCCCATGATAGGCTTCCTTGTTTGAAAAGCATCACTCATTCGAATGGGACTTCAAGTTGGTTTGCAACCGTCGCGTAATAATTCTAATTATAAATTGCAACAATTAAATAGAGATAAGGATAATTGCAATTCAGCGTTAATTTTTGGTGTATTTTTTAACGCCCAGTTTATGGTTGGCAACACTGGCGAGCCGCGCAAAACGGACATCGCGAGCGCGCCCGATCGCCGCCGATTGGCGCCTGCTGTCATGCACGGTAGATACTCGCGTTGCTTTTGTTTGTTTCTTAGTGGGGATTGCAAGCTATTTTCAAGAGAGCTTCAATCGCCACAGAAAAAATCCACCAGCCAGCGTAGTAGTTGATAGATGTAGAAAAGAAGCAAGAAACGTGTAGTGTGTCGGCTAGGTCGTTCGCCAAGGGACGAATTGATTAATCGTTAGAGAGCAGCCCTGCGTTGTGCGTACGAGCGCGCTGCGGCTGTGTCGTGGTGCGGGCGCTAGCGGTGTGCAAGAATTTGCAGCGGTACCGCTGGTGTTTTCAGCCCGTGGCTGCCCGCTTGCTGCGAGTCGCGACGACGACGGTGTAGCAACAACGATCGGCCGCGCAGGGCACAAAACGGCAAACTGCCAACAGCAGCCACAGCACACCGGACGGACGGACATCGAGCAGCGCAGAGGCGAAAAAGTACACGGCGGCCGATTGTGATTTATGTGTGCCTTGATGAGTGTTACCCCCTGGCCGTCGATGTGAGAAAACAATTCGATGCCAACGAAGAAGCAAGTAAGCGCTGACCGATTGTCCGAAACGTGAGTAGTTGCCATTGGTAACGCGTCACAAATAAACAATTTTTGTTTCCGAGATCCCCTTTGCATTGTTTGTTAGCCATTCGGTGCGGATTGCCTTTTTGCGTTATCAATACGGTTGTTTATTATTGATAGTTAATACGCTCCAGCGAGCGTCAGAGCACGTAGAAGAAAGGTTTGTTTGCTTTGCCCGACTGCGGGTGGAACGGAACTGCTGAGAGCTGTTGTGTATTCTAACCTCTAAAAAAATTGAATGACGCTATTCATTCGAATCGGCGTTTCACTGAGACGAATTTGTTGCCTTTTCCAGAGCTGCATTTGAGTGGATCGTGCCGTCGTAGTATACTCGGGCGAGCAAGCGAGCCAATTTCGTCAAACTGATCGGGTACGGGATCCGGCTGCAGGCACGAGAGATGTCTGCACCAATGGGTGGTAAAAAGTCTGGCAGCAGCAGCAACAGCTCGATGGTGAATACGCCGGCCAGCACGCCAGTCACCATGGCGAACGGGGCTCCGAACGCGAATCAGGCAAGCCCACCGCCGAACAATGCGCCAAAATACGGTAAGTTGCATCATCCGCAACACACAAAGAAACTCTCATTGTCGCATTCGTTTCTAGGTACATTGGTGCCAAATAGGATCTTCGTTGGCGGCATCTCAGCGAACACCACCGAGACCGAACTGCTGCAGTTGTTCAGCAACTACGGCACTGTGAAGGCTGCTAAGATCATCCAGGACAGAGCTGGCGTCTCCAAAGGCTACGGCTTCATAACATTCGAGAGCGAGGACGACGCGAAGCGCCTCCAGCGTGAAGCCGATAACATCGTCCTGCGTGAGCGGAAGCTGAACATTGCACCCGCCATTAAGAAACAGGTACAGGTATTGTCTTGCCACCTGCTATCTCGAACCTAGCGAGCTATTCAATCCACTGTTTTGCAGCCTTTCAGTCGCGCCTTCGATGGCTCTAGTCCGCCCACGGTGGCGCCCGGCTATCCGCCGAACTTTTTCCCTCCAGCTACGATGCCGTTCTTCCAGGGCGGCGTCGCTTACTACCCGCAGCCGCCGACCGGGCCGGCCGATCCGAACACCCAGCCGCCGCAGGTGTACCAAAGTAGGTTCAATCTGGTGGCGAGCGGCCGCCGGCACACCTAACCTGGTTTGCCTCAATTCAGAATGTGTTTTAGCTCCGTCGGTGTATCCGCCGCAGTCGGCGCCGCCCCAGGCAGCGCCCTACCAGCCGGTGATGTTCCCGCCGCAGCCGATCTTCATGCAGCAGCAGTATCCGATGCCCATGCCGGTAAGTGTCGCGCCCTCTGCAGAGCTTGTGGCATTCGTTCCGATGATCCAGCCGCCACACGCATCAATTAATACCATTAATAATTAACTCGTGGATGGTCAGAACGTCACACGTTTTGTGCGTGTCCTGTGTGTGTGTTGATGGCCGTGGCGAGGGTGTTTGGCCCACCTTTTGCTCCTAGGCACGCTGCGAGGAAGAGGTGACGCAATAACAGATTTTTCTCTTGTTCTTGTCGCTCTTGTCGATTGTCGACGGACGCAGTCCAGCAACTACATATCGGAGGGACTGTATCCGGTGTCCCAGCCAGCGTACGTGTTGCTGGACGGCCTACAGTACTGAGGGCCGCCCCCGAAATACCCCTCTTCGACCGACACCCCTTACTTAAGGTTCTTACAATTTGCAAACGAAATTTCACTTCCAGTCGAGCATAGATCGCATTCTTTTTGCTACAGTTTCGATTTTTTTATTTGAATTGACGGGTTGCGCCCGAAGCATTTCGAAGCGTCCTTCCAAGGCAACTAAGTTGTGTTTAATTGCACGTTTAGCGTTTCTAGAATTGATGTTTATTTATCGAGTGTTTTCAGCCCACCTGAACGTCTCTGAGACACTCACGCCATTTGCACTCAGTGCTTAGCGAATACTTGGTTAACGTTTATTAATTTCAATCTGCCTCTGATGGATTTTGTTGCTTTTCTTTAGTATTGACACGTACGCCCAATTCTCCATTTACCCAGAATGTAATCATCCCTTTCTGGAGGAGGTAAATAGAGAATTGGGTGTATGACATTGAAAAGCATGATGTGATGTATTCGTGTGTTGAACAACTTGGTTGTACCTTGCGGCCTGAAACATGATTTTAATGCTCTTGTAATTTTGCAGTACGAATATAATTACTACAATAATGGCGGAGGACCGTACATGGTCGGCGGCGCGGGTGCCGGCGGTGGCGGGCAGCAAGCTGGGGGTCCGCAGTCGGCCGGCGGTGGGCAGATGCCGCAGATGCAACAGCGGCTCAACAGCCCCCCACGTCCACAATGCTACGGGCAGCAGATGCCGTCAGCTGCGGCCGCAGCCGTCGCCGCCGCCGCCGCGGCCGGCTACGCCAATCCGCAGGAGGCCATCTACTACAACATGCCGATGTACCAGCTCGACGGCTCCATGTACGGCGACCCAACCAACTCCATCGAGGCCATGTCGCTCGCCAACGGAGTCGTCACGGAGGTAAATATTGCACCGCATTCATTGTTCGTGCGCCCGATGCGCTGCTGATCGTGTCTCACCAAACGACACGCCACCAACGCGCTGAACATGCTCTCACGATGGTCTTTATAGGAGTATCAGCAGCAGCCAGACGGTATTGATCAGTCCGCCAAAAGCGTAACACTTTCCCAGCCGAACGCGCCGCCACCGAGCGCCGTCGTGCAGCAGCCGCCGCCGCCATCACAACCGCCGCCAAGCGACACAAACCGCCAAACCACGACGCCCGTCGTCTCGCTGCTCTCGCTCGACCACCAGCAGGAGAAAGACCTGGTGTCGATGCAGAGCGGCCGCAGGCGGAAACCGCCGCCGACGCCACCCACCACACACACGCATCACCATGCGCCCGCCTCCATTCCCACCATGATTCCGAACACCTACAACAACGCGCCGCTGCCGCCGCAGATCGCCTCCATGCCGCCGCCGCCCAACGGATACGCGTACACCGTTCCCTACGAGTTCCATCCGTACCCGCACATGATGAGCACTTCGATGAAACCACCGCAGGCGAACGGCTACGAGCGGCCGTACGCGAAGCGCACCTGGAGGAGCTACAGCGCCAACAATAATAACAATAACAACGAACATCAGCGGCGCAGCGTCGACACCTCCAGCCTCTCGTCGCAACGCACCGACTCGAACTCGTCGGCGAGCGTCGTCGCCGAGGATGCGCGCTACCCTTCCGACGACAAGGTTCGCGCGCGTGTTAATCCGCATCATCATCAAGGTGCTCAGCACCATCACCACCAACAACACCATCATCATCAACAACAGCAGCAGCAGCAGCAGCTGCCACCGCCGCAGATGTATCACGCGCGCAATCACCACGCGTCGGTGCGGTACAACACCAACGTGCCGCCGACGAGCACGGGCACCATCACCACCAGCACCTACCACCAGCAGCGCCGCTTTGTGCCGAACAATCAAAAGACATATCGCGCACCCAACCGCCAGCCATACCAAATATTACCCTCCAATAGTCAACTTAACAACAACAACAATAGTAGTAGCATTAGCGGACAATTTAATAATAATGAGTGTGGACGAAAGTCGAACACTGACGGCAAGGCGACGCCGCCCCAGCCGACGGCTGGCGGGCACCAGGTGCCACCGCCGCCCCAGCAGCAACAGCAGCAGCAACAACCAGCGTTCACGAATTTCAATTCGCAGATGCAGAGCGTGCCCCAGCACTTCGTCGCGCCCGCCCGCCATCGCAGCCGCCGCTCGGTGCGTCGCAATGGCTCTGGGCTCGGCGAGATCGGCGCCGGCGACGCGCCGCTCTCCGCCAGCGGCGGCAACGACGGCCTGACTGATGCGTGCAGCAAGCTCGACGGACTGAAGCTATAAAAGCGACTCACTACGAGATTCTCAGCGTGTGCATGGTGCGAGAAAACCTCTCTGCGCAAGCGGATTTCCAGCGGCGCTAAATATTTAACTATTTAATTATTACTTTATTATTTAATCAACAACAACTACGTCTCATTTCGATCGTTTTGATGCTGAAATTGGATGAGGTTGCTTTTTGGAATTGGTAAGACTGCGCCCGACACGGCGACACATTTGAACATTTCCTTTTTTCTGTCGAGATCAACAACAACAACAACCGCGAATACAGGCGAGTAGCAGTTACTTAAGAAAAGGGGCTTTGCATGCGAAGATCGAATTGCAACAAAGAAGATATTTATTCATAATATATATACAAAGCGCTGAATGAAATTTTTGGTATATTGGTTAGAAAATGAAAGTATTATATCGATTGTTGATGATGGTAATATGTAAAGAATGTTTTGAGTTGTTTTTTTTTTCTTCAAATTTTTCTTGTTTATTTTTTGTTCTATTTGCTTGATATGAAATCGCAGTTATTGTATGCTAGACCTATTTGATTATTATTTCCATTGTTAAATGTTACACGGAGCGATACTGTTGCCAGACACTCGTTGGTGAATTTGTTTATATTGGACGAAAACGCGAAAGATTTGTATGTACGCAAAAAAATAGCAAACTGTAGCCAATAATCGTTTGCGGCTTTTTGTAAAATTGTTGCAATAATCAATGAACACTTGGTTCTCAATTGTTTTTTTATGACAAAAACAATAATTGACAATATATTTATAAACAAAATATTGTTACGGCGTGCCACAAAATTGGGCGAGCACTGCATCCCCCAAGACAAAAAAAACGAAAATCGTAACACGAGTAAATCTTGCTGAGTGAGTCCCCCTATTTGAAGTTATTACTAGATAACAAAGTCCCCCATTGCCCAAAAATTATAAAAATTGTTACATTTGTTTATATATATTACATATTATAATTATCGAAAAAGAGAAGAGAACGCGTTGTAGTTGCGATGTAAAAATGTGAAGATGCGTTTCATTTCGAAATGTCAAGTGAATGTAGGTGAGGTGATATATAAATACTATATAATATACATAAACGCATATTGTTAAGGCCATAGATTTTAACAGATAGGTTTAATAATATTGCTATATATATTATTGATAAAAGTATATAATATAACATTTGCAAAATGGAAGCAGGAGATGGGAATCTCTGCGGACGCAAAAAAATGTACCTTGATGAACACACACAACGTTTCGTTGAAAATTGAGACAAAGCTAAGCCTACTAAGTATATGAGATGAGAGAAAGAAACAATATTTATTGTTAACTAATGTTTAAGAATATTATTACTAGATATAACTACGATAAAGCAGATTGAAAGGAAAACGTGCAGCGTGCGAAAATATTCATCCGAAAAGCACGGCCAGCACGACGATTGTATATTAGAAAGTGCTGACGGATTCAAGACATCAAAAAACGAAAAAAATAATAATTGATATAAAATGTGCATAGTTAATTATTATTTGAAATGAACTCAAGCAAACCCCCTATGCCGATTGGTACAAATATAATAGTAGCTAGCGTATTGAACATTATATATAAATTTAAAAAAGGGGTGTTTGTGGAAGCACTCATAATTAACAGCATTACTTTTCATCTGCTATTGCATTTTTTAACAAATCTAATGATCGCATGTGACGATGTTGATATAACAACGAATATAGCGCAGGCACAATACGTTTACTAAAAACTATTTCAAAGAACCGGCCTATTACTTGTTTTCTAATTGAGAAAATGTGAAACTAACAATTAACAATAACATTATATTATACAAGATACTAACATGTAGATGTAGCGAACTAGTTTGTAAGACATGATGATGATGATATATTTGTTACTTTCGGTTCTTCTGTTTCTTCTAATTCGATTAGAACTTGTTTGTGAATGAAAGTAACCCAAGTGAGAAGTTACGTTTTGCTCTGAGCTGCCATTTGATAACTAATATAGATGTTCGAATAATTTATAAAGAAAACTATTTATTGCATTGACACAGATTGTACACGAAGCTGTTTTTGTAGGTAGATGCGTTACGCGTATTTAGTTGTGGTAGATTGCGTTTTGAGTGTCATTTCTCTTGAAGAATGATATAATTTGTTTACAATGTCAAGAGAAACTAATGAAAAACATAAAAATAACGACAAAAACATGTAGGCTGTGACCCACAGTTTTCTTTGTTCATTAAACGTAGATATCAGAGGCATCCAAATGAATTGCAATAACCAAATGAACTACGGACAAATCGCATCAATGTCGCGACAGGGTTATTGCAAATTCGTGGAGGGATAGTGAACAAAGTAACAGTTCCAAAGAATAAACTATAATCGATATCTGAGAATGAATAAGATTTTCTTCTTCAAAAATGAAAATAATATATGACAGAATAGTAAAACGTAAATATGTAACATCTGTAATTACAACTCAACTCTCGTAGATAGATAGGATAGCAAAAAATACTAGTTAGGCCCTTAAAAATTACAATAAATAAATGCAAATATTAAGACCTAAAAGTAAACATTAAGGACACCACTATAATAAATAACAACATCTATAGAATAGAGAACAAAAAAATATGAAATGAAACATGTAACTTTAACTGCAAACACACAATGAGCAATTTCTTAGTTAATTGGAAATCGCAATGAAAAGCAATAACATTACATTTAAACCTGCAGACAGACTAATCTAATCATTGGTGACTATTGTAGAAATTTTATGGTCAATTGCTGTCAATTTGTCGAAACAAGTTCAATAACACGGAATAGAGAACGAGAGTGGTTGGACGACGAGTATGTACAAATCAAAACTTTCTCAAAAAAGTGGTCAGGGGATTCTGATAACGATGATATAAGGAAAAAAGCTCTAAACAATGGTTGTGCTGTATTAATACTATTAGTAAACGATCGTTTCAATCGAGAACTTCTATATTAGTTTACGACTATAGTTTCATCGAAAATTCAACAACTTGTAAGCCAAATTCTTTTGTGATAGCATCGAGCCGATTTTATGCAGTTTGTAAAAATTAGGAACGAAGTGTAACCAAACGAAGAGAGATGCTGCATTATGGCGCAAACTACTGAAAAATCGTTGTTATGTAGGTTTTGTAGTCGTATTAAACATGTAAAACACAAGCAAACACGAACGAACAGACAAAGATTACTATAATATGAAATATTAATATTCAAAATTATAACGTATAAAAATCTCCTTCCTAAAAGGGGATGTAAAATTTAATATATATACAAACAAAATACTTATACATCATATTTAAATTAAGATAAATAAGAGATACATTTTACTAAATAGATATGACTATACAAGACATAAATAAGGTGAAAATATACACGATAGAAAGCTAAATATCCCCAAAGCATTTTAGGAATACGGTGTAGATAACAAAACGAATGAAGGTGCAAGAAAGAACAAGTTGAAATCGAAATTGTGAACTTGCGATACAATTAAAACAAGACTCGACGATGGCTTCAATTAAGAATCGGAAATTTTTGACAACTGATACAAAATTGTTATCTTTAAATGCATTGGACGACTGTTATTGTGCCCTGATATACCTGAATTTCGAACATTTGTGCTTATGAGTCAGAACAAAACTTTTCCATTCTTTATTTTTTACGAACTTTATTAAGTCGACACGTGAATAATTGTTGTGTTCAAAACGCGAACGAACTCGAATAATTGCAACGCAAGGTACTAAACAACTCAAAATGCTTACAAATTAACCGATAATTTAGAATTAAAAGAAACAATAAGTAAAAGAAACCCACAATAGGCGTAACTAACATATAAAGTAACACATCTTCGAGGAGTAAGAATGACAAATTGTACCTTTACTCTCCTAATTGTTAAGTCGTAAACTAAATCTAATAATCTAGCATGATTAGAGGCTAAAACGAAACATGCAGAAAAAGTCCGACAGGTGAATGAATAATTCGAGTTAGTACTGCAGGCACATGCATCTCAAATAACCCAAGCAGAGATAAATTTATGTAAATACCGATGATATCAGTTTTCATTTCATAGAAACACCTGCTTTTCTCCTTGTTACAGTCGAACAAGTGTAACTTATTCAAAACGTGAAATGGTTGTGAAAATTGGCAATTTTTGATGTTTGTTTTGATCATTTACTCTTTAGATGAAAATCCAAAAATAAACGCGCCTAACTATACAACAAGAATAAGAAACATGCAGATATGTTTGCTCTAATGGTGATTATTACTACGAATGTCCTAAAATTTACGACATGATATACATATATACATAAATAACATTAAAAAAATGAAAACCATGCAAAAAATGCAAGCAAAAGTGAGAAGTATTATAATAAACACTAATTATACTTGTAAACTTATAGGAATCCAAAAGTGAGGACTGTTCCATGTCCAATTTGAATTCAGAAAATCAAAAATCTCATTGGACATGGGACATTCTTCATGGTCGTAATGATATAAACAAAGTAATGATAAGGCAATTATACAATATTGTAATAAATGATCAAAAAGACACGATAAAGAGTAAATTTAAAGTAAATGCAGATGAAGCTATGGACATAAATGGACAAAAATACATAACACGCATGATTATAAATACAAAAACACTGAGATTGTACAAAACCTACTATAAAAAAAAAGAAATGGAAACAAATATGAATAATAATAATAATAACAATAAAACAAAGAGTACAATGACGAAATGAATGCATTTTTTGTACGATTTGTTTTATCACTAGTTGTATTTAGTTGGGTGTTGAAGATTAATTCTAAGGTTATCTATAGCTTTGACCCGTTTATTATTATAATTTATTAATTGCTCGCATACTAATTAATTATGTAGTCATTGTAGATATTATGTTTATGCGTTGCCATTTGTCATAATTATTATTTTTTATAATTTTAAGTAGATTACATTTCAAATTTAAAACCGGAAATTCAAAATCCAGCGGCCATCATAGAAGCGGAACTGACATTCTTCGTTGGAATTCTAACCTATATTCGAGGGGTTGCAACCGTCTTTTCTACGAGCTCCACATTTTGCAGAACAACAATTACATCAGTATCTTATGTAAGTAGTAAAACTTTGTGATAATATGAGCTCTGCTTCATGAAAGATCTATTTATCTCGTTGCATGCAATGGCGAGCGTCTTCCAAACAAACATTTGAATGTCAGACTGTCAGCAAATAAAATGACTGATTTTATGATTTCATGCTAATTCGGATGCATCAGATGTTAAGTAACGTAGCCGGCCGGCGACAAATACAACGGACGGAGAACGAGTGCTAAAAATACCCGCGATATTGGAGGATCATCAGGCGACAAACAGGTTGAAAATAGCCCAAACCGAAATGCAGTGGAAAAATTCGTGAAACTACTGTGTAATTGGCCCGAAAGGTATTTGCATACTCTTACTTTTTTGCTGTTAATCCAAACATTTTTGCAAGTCACCATTATGTAAGAAGGAACATATTGAAGCATGCAACAATTGACTTTACTGAAAAGCAGTTGTTTCAATTCTTGATAGACTAATGTCATATTGTTAATTGCCAAATTGAAATTTCGATCGTTCAAGTGCATTCCTATTGGAATGCATTGTCAGAGATCAGGAGACTCGTTTCTAATTGTATTTTTAATCATTGTAGCTCCTGGAAAGAAAGGAAGGACATACAAGCAGACATTTCCCGTGGAATTCGCAAAAATTGAAGCTGCTTTGCAACACGTTGCATCACAGAGATCCCTCAGCGCAAAAAACACGTTCGCATTGTGGGAAAACGCGTGCGCGTTGGCCGTCACGACGAAATACACCAAACGGTATGTAAGCAGCAGATTCATTGTATTCGGCAATTGCAAACTCCCTTCCAGCGAGCAAGTGCGGCACTAGCTGGTCGCCTGGTGCTTCGGCCATCACCGTGTGCGTGCGCTTTTTCGCGTCTCCCAACGCGACTTCGACGTCCTCGTCGCAGGCGCACACGAATCCGGAGCAGCCAGAGCGTTTCGAGAGCCGAAGCATTTTGGTCGTTGTAGTGAGCGGCAGCAGCAGGCAGTGCGACGACGACGACGGCGGTGAATTGGGTCGTATCTCTTTGGGTGCGTTGCGCGTGAGTGTGATCTTTTGCAGTGCGTCGACGACGACGACGCGATACGGATTTACTCTATCACATCGCTTGACCAGCAGCAGCGAACACAACACCGCGAATTGAGGCATAATTTGGACAGCTAGCCCAACAAATCGACGCCGAAATGTTATCGATCTGCAGACAAACGCTCGCAGCGTCGAATCTAAGGTAAATTAATCATTGTCATTACGTATTTTAGCGCTGACAACACCAGCGAGTTGCACCAAAGCCGCGCAAATATTTTGCCCGCTTTTTGCACCGAGTTGGAACTTTCCGTTGATGGATGTTTTGCTTCTTGTCAGCCCCATTTCGCGGAGGGTTTCGCAAGGGCATTCAGCCTACATGGGGACTTATCGATCCATTTGCGCGTACCATCCATATCAGATGAGCAAACAAGTTATCATCGGGCAGAATTACGCGGTGAAGGACTCCTGGACGCGCGCGGCCAGCGCAAAAACGTGCAGCATATTAATTACGCGATGACGCTGCATCAATTTGATGGAAAATCACCACACCTGAGCGTGGATGGGGCTCCTCGCGGCGAGGATTCCCTGATTGTTGTGCGAATGGAAATTTCCGCACGCCCGGCCAGGCCAATTTTTTGCGAATCGCAGCAGCGCGGCCAAAAGTAAAAGTCAATCAGGCTAATGCTATCAATTACGATGCGATGATCCACCAGCAGCACGAGCAGAAATATGGCTAGATAGAGCACCCAACGAAACGACTTCGTTGTTACATAACGCCGTCGACGGTGATTTTTTATTTTTATTCGCACGCCTTACCACTCCACGCACTCTAATTCTGTAATGGGCCGTGCGGAGCGGACTTGGGTGCTCATATTTTGTCGCCGAATATGCTGCATGTTGTGTGTGCTCTGCTGGCCAGCGAAACAACGTTTGCAATATTCGCTGGATCGCGAATGGGTCGACATTTTGTCCAGCACATTCGTTTGTTTACTACGCGCGAGGCACGGCAACATGCTAGGCCAATTAATTCGATGAGGAAGTCGAATCCGTGGAATAACACGCTCGGACAGGCGAAGAGAGGAAGACCTTGGCCTGCAGAGCGTTTGCTGGACGACGTGGTGAACGAATGGGTTCTCCTCGTGCTCGTGCTGCTTGGTGTGCGCTTGTTGGGCCGCCCAGCAGTGCGCAATTTGTGTGTCAGTGTTATGTAAAGCATCAGCCTGCGTGAAACAATTGTATGTTGCGATAACATTCGCTGGCGCATTTGCTGCTTGCTGCTGCTGGATGTATTGGATCCGAATCGCAAATTGCAGCATTTTCATAATTTCAAATCATTGTCAGCGTGTTTTAGTCTAATTAGGTTGATTCAAGTTGTTGGATGGGAATGGTATTCATAATGAACTACCTTGGTCGGATAAAAATTTTGAGAAATTTGCAAATGATAACACATTCATTGCTTTAATGGTTTGTTTTTCACGGGACTCATTAGATAAGAAAGGAAAATATTTATGTTTGTCATGATTTCGAGTGGACATTTTACCGAGTTAGATGAATGCATTGGAATTTGCATTTTTCCATGACTGATTTGCAATTGAAATTCACAATTTCGGTTCGTCCTGCTATGTCGACCTTCTCGGAGTCAAGTTTACTCATTTTTTTTCACTTGGCGACTTTAAATATTTGTTTTCCGGCCGTGCCGCTATCCGTTTTATGATTGTTAAGGACTCGCTCGAAATTATGGAATCATTTACATCTATAATTGCATTGTTTTTGTTATCACTTGCATTGATTAGGGAGCGCAAGCGCAAATTCTTTGGAGTGTATGAACCCAATTGCTATGTATGAAAATCAAATTATTCTAAATTGATTGATCATTCGTCGACGATGGCGTTAATCAACATAAAGAGAGATTGCTGCTGCTGGTTTGTTGCTCGCAGAGCTTGCAACATAAATGATCGTTCACAAGTAATATTCGTGAAGCCTTTGTGTACAACCATGCAATCATCTATTGGCTGTGTGAGTTTGATAGAAACGACCTTGTTGCGTATTCATTATTCCACCAGCAACACTTGTGGTTTGTCTGGTTACATTGCGATTGATTCCGGCACGAAACTTGATTGGAACATTATTTAAGAACCAATGGGAATTATTTTTTGGTAGTCATTAATCCACAAAATGTCAATTGTTGCTAAAATATGCAATAATGTTAATTTTAACGATTAGTTATCAGTTTAATCAAGAAAACTTAGTATTATTCTGATTTTTCAACAATTTATAATTGAAATTGGACGTTCGCCTTTAATTATGTAAACTATTGGCAGTCAACCATACACCTGAACGTTTGGAATGTTGGTTGCTTTAAGTGATTGATAATTATTATATCATTATCCTTATTTTTAGACTCAGCGTGCGATGCTTGGCATCCGTTGTTCCTGAGGCCAAGATTCCCGACTTTGGAGTTAAGAATGAGCCCGTTTTGGAATACCTGAAGGGATCGCGCGAACGCACTGAATTGGAGGCCGCACTGCGCGAATTGTCGCAAAAATGTGAAGATGTTCCCATTGTTATTGGCGAAAAGGAAATCAAAACAGACAACGTTCAATATCAAGTACGTTTTCCCAACAAATTCGAATATAATTGCATATTTTAATTGATTTTTTGTAATAGGTCATGCCACATAATCACAAGAAACAAATTGCCAAGTTTTACTACGCCGACGCCAAATTGGTGAAACAAGCCATCGACAATGCAGTGGAAACCCAGAAGAAATGGGACAAAGTACCAATTGCTCAAAGGTGAGAGTTATTATCTTTTGACAAAGTTCGGTAGTATCTAAATTTGGATTTTTTAAGATTAAATATCTGGGAGAAAGCCGCAAGTATGATGGCAAACGAATACCGTGCGCGCTTGAACGCAGCGACGATGCTGGGCCAGGCGAAGACGGTCGTCCAAGCTGAGATCGACTCCGCCGCCGAGCTCATCGACTTCTTCCGGCTGAACGCGTACTTCCTAAAGGAAGCGCACAAATACCAGCCGATCTCCGAGAACCCGAAAGTCACCAAGAACTCCATGCGCTATCGCGGCATCGACGGCTTCATCGCCGCCGTCTCGCCGTTCAATTTCACCGCCATCGGCGGCAACTTGGCCTATACGCCAGCGCTAATTGTATTTTAAGGCACGCATACTGCACGTGAGCTTTTATTAAGTCTGGATGTTTAAGGGTAACGCCGTTTTGTGGAAGCCCAGCGACACGGCGCTCCTCTCCAACTGGCTTATCTTCAAGATTTGCCGCGAGGCGGGCGTGCCACCAGGTGTCGTCAACTTCGTCCCCGCCGACGGGCCCGTGTTCGGCGACACCATCACGGCGTCGCCGCACCTGGCCGGCATCAACTTCACCGGTTCAGTTCCGTAAGTCATCAACGCTTGTCGCGTTTCATCTATCTACTCATTCCTCGCGTTTGTGCAGTACGTTTACGCGATTGTGGACGCAAGTCGGCAAGAACATCAACATCTACAAGAACTTCCCAAGACTGATTGGCGAATGCGGCGGCAAGAACTACCATTTCATCCATCCCACGGCCGACGTCACCAGCGTCGTCACCGGCACCTTGCGCAGCGCGTTCGAGTTCTGCGGACAGAAGTGCAGCGCCTGCAGCAGGATGTACGTTCCCGAATCCCTCTGGCCCAAGGTAACATCTACAACGTCCGTTTATTGCACTAGCTAACGAAATACATTATTTTTACGCATTGTAGATCAAGGAAGGTTTGATTAACAAACGCAAAGCCTTGAAGATTGGCGACCCCACCGAATACGACACCTTCACGTCGGCCGTCATCGACGACAAGGCGTACAAGCGCATCAAGAGCTACATCGACCACGCGCAGAAGAGCAAGAACCTGGAGGTCATCGCCGGCGGCAAGTGCGACGACTCCACCGGCTACTTCATCGAGCCGACCATCGTCCAGACGAAGGACCCACTCGATAAGATCATGACTGAGGAGATCTTCGGCCCCGTGCTCACCATCTACGTCTACCCCGACAGCAAACTCGATGATACGTTGAACTTGGTCGGTAGCTCGACGGCGTTCGCTCTTACAGGCGCTGTTTTCGCCAAGGATGAGTGAGTTTATCCATTGGCAACCTTCAAAACCATTATAACTCTTCATATTTGTAGGGCATTCCTTAAGCGCGCCCTCGAAGACTTGAAGATGACGGCGGGTAACTTCTACATTAACGACAAGTCCACTGGAAGCGTTGTGGGCCAGCAACCCTTCGGCGGAGCTCGTCTCTCAGGTAATTATTTAAAACCTTTCTCTCGTCGTGATACATTCAATTCTCATGCGTGATTTTTAGGAACAAATGATAAGGCTGGTGGCCCACACTACGTACTCAGATGGGGCAACCCTCAAGCAGTCAAGGAAACATTCGTTCCACTCACCGAAATCGAATACCCCTACATGAGCCAGGTGTAAACAGCCATACAACACAAACAAACACTCAAAACAACAAACAAAGCATAAACAAAATCAACAATTAACCATCGTGACAGCCGCGTATGATAATAACCACACAGATTGATAAACAGATGTTGAGCTATCTCAGTTATTTTCTTCTTGTTATGCTTTTAATATAGTCAAAGAAGGTGGTAAGTGCTATCGTAAACAAATATGGTTCATGTTGGAAATGTTACAGCCCTCACAGAAGGCTTTTGTGGGGATATTTATCATAGTATTATATTATAATATGATTGTATTATAATATAATACTTATCATAATATAATGTTCATACAAATTTTGGTTCACATGCAAATTGTTGCCGTTGCGTTTAACTATTACGATTAGTTGTAATTTATTAAGTAAATATTAGCGTTTAATTTGTATAGAAAATACTAACCTAGGAGCAAAGCAGACAAGCCAAAGTTAACATACAATACAATTTGTTCCACGTTTTCGGACATTGTATGCATTGTTCTTTGTACATTCTTGTTTCGCTTTTTCATTACGGAGATACAAGCAAAAAGAAACTTTAGTAGACGTATAGTACGACACAATGTGACAATATTACCAGAGTTAGAATATAATATAAACGAAAGAGATTTAACAAACTCTATGCTGGAAGTTAAGAATTAGTGTAATTATGTGGCTACGATAAGGAACAGCCAAAAAGAGGATGGTATTTAATTGTAAATGTTCTAATAATATATCAATAACAAACAAATGAGGTAACAAAACGAACGAACATATGTGTAATGTAGATGCATATATGACGGGAAATTTATGGAAAATCGATGATAACGCATGAAGTTGAAGTTGTTATGTAATTTATTGATAATAATTGAGCGTGCAAGTGTGAATGCAAGGAATGTACATTTGTTGAATTATTCACTCCTTCACGCGCCGTGGAACAACCAAACACCTACAGGATCCAAAACAATATATCAGTTTTGTAAATGTGCATATATAAAAATAGATGCGTCAAAAGCAATTGCGAACATAAAATGTAAATTGTAGTGCAAATGGCCATACATATCTATCCGGTGCAATTTTGAACTTCCCGCCATGTCACTATCAACCCTTTCGCGCACATCCCCCCACCAAACATGCAATTTGTCGCATTTTAGCATAAAATCGTATGCCGTTACAAGTGGCGATAGATTCGCACTTGCTCTCAAATGTATGCATATCTAAATCTTGTTTATTTAGCGAAAATTGCATTGCAATGGCTTTTTGCAAGCGCAGTGTCGAGTGCGCATGCGCCGCACTTGCAATGACGCAAGCACATGAGTTAAATGAACCAATGGAGGCCATTCGCGTTCATGTTAATGTGCGTTCGTATGCCATTGCGTGTTCCCCAGTCGTACGCTAGTACCGCTGTACGTCAAAGTCAAATGGCAATTAATTGCGATTGCAATCCCAAGCAAGTGCACATTGACGAATTGTGTCCATTCGCTACCGTGCTTCGTGTTGTCGGCGTTCTCGCGCTCCGCCCGGATCACCGACTCTAAGCAATCCGCGAGAGATTCACAACAAAACGCGGCGAGAGCGAAGTCGAAGTATTGACGCTTCCGTACGCGCTCGTCCGCTCGCTGAAACGCAGCGATTCGCAACAAAGTGGAGAGAAGTCGACGACTCGCCGACGACGACGACGGCGACGACAGCGACGGTGATAGCCCATTGTGTCGACTCGTCATTGCACCGCAACGGAAACACGGAAAAGTGTAAACATAAGACTAACGAAGTGAGAGATCGGCGTTAGGAAGATTATTGCAAATAAGCAAGCAATACTGGAGTATTGATAACAAGGTAGAAGTGAAAGAAATCACGTCCTGTGTTGATCAAGAACGAGAGGAGTAGCTGACGAAAGTGAATTGATTTGGCAATTAGGTCTCTCAATGCAAGCCATTTATTAAATCAATTTGAACATAACCTAAAAATCGAGCCCTTTTTGATTCGAGGTAACGAAACGTACCCAGAGAGTGTTCAAGATATTCGCAAAGAAAAGACAAAAACAAACATTGGCAAGCAATCTCTTTAGGAGGAAAGTAAATATTGATTACGTCATTAGGCCATCTTGTTTTCCGTCTATTGTTGTTACATAGTGACAAACAGACGACAATTGACCTGATACTGGTATCATCGTTGTCGTTTTCTTACGTTTATTTATTTAAAAAGGAAAGAATACTATATTTATATTTATAACTCAACCAGTGGAACGGTGACATCCTCTACTAGAATCACGGCAATATTGACATTGTTTCACTAGAAGATAGCACTGGGAGATAGCAACTTTCATAGGAAGTCGAAGACTGCCGAGAACAATCGATCCGGCTGAGTTCGGTAAGTTTCTGCATTCTGCACTAATTTCTCCAAGTTATGAACTAATTTTAATAAAATTGCGCCCATGTAATGTCTAATGGCACGATTTTATTTTAATAAAATGTGCATTCATTGAATGGTTAATGACCCGATTTTGTTTTCAGCTATCGCTCGGCGGACGCCAATCAGCAACTTTTATACACCGGGTGTTAGAGTAAATAAGCGGTTCCGAAAAATCGTTCAAAATTCCCGTGCCAACACGAAACCAGGAGAGCGCCGCCGCTCCCACCAACCACCACCACAACAACAACCACTACCACCACGGTCAGCGTCCGCACGCGTACCGCTCGACGTTCGCGGCCGCAGGCGGCAACCATCATCTGAGTGCTGGTAACGGGGGCGGCAGCAGCAGCAGCAGTAGCAGCGATAACTGCAGTGGTGGTAGCAACTACAATTACCAACATTACCACCAACAAGCGGCCGGAATGAACCAGAACCGCAGGAAGAACCGCGGCGGCCCGCAGAGCACCAGGTCGCGGCTGCGCGTCCTCGCCGACGGCGTCTACAACAACCCGCACTTCATGTACGCGGCGACCTCGCAGGTGGGCAACATCGTACGCATCCAGGTCGCTTCCGGCACTGTCTGGGAGGGCGTCTTCCGCACCTTCTCCAGCCAGTTCGAAATCGTCCTGGAGATGGCCTGCAAGGTCGATAACCCAGACTCGCTCAATTCGTCCCTGGCGGCTGAGTCGCACGTAGACAAGCTGATTTTCAAGCCATGCGACATTGTGCACATGTGCGCACGTGATGCTGACCTAGACTACGCAACACGCGACACCTTCCAGACGGACACGGCGATTTCGTCGCGTCTCAACGGGCAGAATCTACGCGCTGAGGACGACCTGGTGCCGTGGGAGTCGCCGTGCACTAATGGGCAGATGGGCGACACCAGCTTGGAGCTGGAACCCGGCTCGAATGGATGGGATGCGAATGAAATGTTCAGAAAGAACGAGCAGAAGTACGGCGTGCAGAGTACTTACGATCATTCCCTCACCGGATACACAGTGCCGCTGCAGCACTCCGATTCTCAAGATTACCGTGAGGCGGAAGCTAAAGCCAACGAAATCGCTGCTGAAATAGAGGCGCAACCTTCGTACAAGACGCGCCTGGACCTGGAGAACGGCGACGAAGAGGAACGCTTCGCAGCGGTCGCGCGCCCTGGCGGCCAACAGACCGGTCCACCAGGTGGTCCGCAAGGTGGAGGAGGCGGTAATGGCGGTGGTGGACGAAGTATGGGTCATCATCCAAACAGCGGACATTCCCAACATCAACCCCAAAATGATTACGTAAGTATCATTTGCATGCAGACAATAGTTATCATTTGTGACTACAAATTGGGTTTATTTCAGAAGGATTCGAATGTAAGCAACGACAAATATCTACCACCAGCGAAACGAAAGGGTCAGTCGACAGGTAAACTGCTTCGCAGCACGCCACCCCCGAGCTCAAATCAATCGCAACCACCGAATCAAAATCCAGGTGCTAGTGTGCACCCGAAAGCTGGACCCCCGCAGCCATCGATCCCCAACACACCACCATACGCGGTGCACGCGAATCCCCACGTACCATCCCACACACACGTGCAGCACATGCCGCCGCCACAACAACCACAGCCGCCACCACAGCAGCAGCAGCCTGTCAACCAGCCGCCGCCGCCCCAGCAGCAACAACCACCAATGAACCACTCGCGGCATACGCCACCTGCACACGTGTATAACGCGCCGATGCCGCCTCGTGGGAACAACAATAATAAGCAAATGAACGGCGATGCTGGTGGCGGCGGCGGAAATATGAATATGGGTGGTGGTATGAATAAGAATCAAATGCAGCGGCCGCCACGAAATGTTTATTCGATGAATCAGCAGCAATATAACGAGAAGATGCAGCAACCGCCACCGCAGCAAATGCAGCATGCCGCACCCGAAATGATCAGGCAGCAGGCGCAGCCACCGCCGTCGCATCGTGAGGATATGAAGGACTTGATGAAGTTCTCGAAGGATTTCAAGATGAGCAACGCGCCTGATATGGTACCCACGCAACAAATGCCTCCACAGCAACAACCGCAGATACAGCAGCAGCCACCTCCACAACAGCATCAACCACCGCAGGAAATTCCGTCGAAGATGCCTATGCCACAGCCGACACCAACACCTCCACAGCAGTCGCTGTCCCCTCATCTGCAGCAGCATAATGTGCCGCCGCCGGCGAGCGGGGAGATTCAGCAGGAGGTGGAGAAGGTGACGAACACACTGAAGCAAAGCAAGTTGAATCCGCTGGCGAAGGAATTCGTTATGAACAAACCATTTTCAGCTCGGTAAGTTACAAATTGCAATTTTTGGAGACTGATTAATCGGTTGTTTGTCAACGTAACTGGAATATTTGTTGATTTCATCTGTTTTAGTACGCGCAAACACTTATTTTCTGACTCTGACCAATTTCTCTTGCTTGTGCCCTCAATTTTTGAATGCTATTTCGTAGGTCACCCAGCACACCCACGGCGAGTAGGCCACACACACCACAAACGCCTAGCAATCAGTACATCGCGACCACGGTGAACGCGCCACCTGGGGGTCAGCCGCCGGTGCCGCTGATGATGCCCGCCATGCACGCGTACATGGTCAGCCAGCCGCCCTTCCAGCAGCCGATCCAAAACAAACAGTATAGGAAAAGTATGCAGCGGAAGCCATCGCATATTGTCGGCCAGCATTTGACTAATCGCCACGTCGCTTTTCCAGTGCCCATGGGCCAGGTGCGCAATGACGTGACGTCGCAGATGCAGGTGGCGGCCGCGACCGGACAGCCGCTGCTCGCGCCCGCCCCCATGCAGCAGTTCGTCTACCCGTCGAGCATCAATCCGCAGGCGGCGTACCCGCAGCATCACCTCATGCGCATGTACGAATCGCCGCCGATTCAGTACATCCCGCAGAACCCGTCGAACGCGCCCTCGCCGGCGCAGCCGCAGCAGTTCACGCCCGGCCAGCCGCCCGCACAGCCGCAGCCGCAGCAGTATCAGGCGGCGCCGCCGCCGCAAGGCCCGCCGATGATCTTCCCCTGCCAGATGCTGCCCGCCCAGCCGCACCTCATGCAGCCGACGGGCATGTACCACCTGCCGCCGCAGCAGGCGCCGCCGGCGATGCCGCTGCTCATCGCCTCGCATCCGCAAGCCCAGCAGCACGGCCCGACTCCCTAGCGCTAGGGACACGCCCCCAAAGCAGCCAAAATTGCTCCCGGCTTATCGACAACGCCCGCCGTCATCGTGACTACCGCCAGCGCATCGGTCACATCCTTCCTTCCGCACCACCATCATCACCATCAGCAACCCCAGCATCATCATCATCATCAACAAGCCCAGCATTCACACCATCATCATCACCAGCATCATCATCATCATCATCAACAACATCATCATCATCAGAATCATCATGCCCTACATCACGCCTCCCATCAGCACAATCATCATCCAAATCATGGACATCATGTCCAGCATTTTCAACCCCATCGCCATCATTCCCAGTAAATCCTGCTCCCCATTCCCTCATCATTGTCCCTCTCCTGAATTTTGGACGCAATTTCAAAATTATGGCTCTCTCGGACCGCAAAGAAAGATTTAACACCATCATTCCAGTTGCTAAGAAGAATAACATCAAAATATAGATCGTCAGTACATTACTGTCTTTACGTGCTATCGTATCGTGTAGCATTACGGTGCCTTATTCAGTGACGTCACTGATAACAATATTTTGTTAACTGCCATGCTATGACGTCATTTTTACAATCCATGGCAGTTACCGACACTCATTTCTTATTTAAACATTTTGTTTTAAATATAATTTTCGTTTCGGATCAAACAACACAAAACGACATACCAGCTGGCACCTAAATTTGTTTAGGAGAGATGAAATCAATATTTCATTTAAAAAGAGATATTTCAAAACGTTGTTACATAATACCTATAATTGATTTATTTACTGTTTTCACATTATTATTTGAAATTTTTCTGTTAGTACCTTTTTGATAAGTCATCCAAAGGAAATTTGTTGTTCAATCAGTTGCAATCTTAATGAGATCGTCATTTACAAATTTAATGCAAAACAATTGTGATGCAATAACAAACATTCATAAACAACAATCCATTGTTTTAGTTTATTTTGTAATCTTGAACATTACAAATTAATTCCGATTTCGTGGGTCGCCCTGTATAATATAAATATAAGTAGTTCTGATTTATACCACGTGTAAAATTTGGCGCTGGCATAGCTTTCAAGATCTTGCACAGAGGGAGTAATGTCCTACTTTATTCCCTCTGCCCAAGGTCAAAATATAACCTAGAATAATTCACGTTGTTTATGAAAGATTGTTAATGTAATTTAGAAATTTCAATTTTAGTACTGTGATCTAGTGATATAGTAAGTAATTGATATCGTATGGACATTTAGGAACAATGAGCAAAACACGAAAAGCATGGGATACTCTCCCAAATTTAGATGGCAGGCTTCAGGCAGCAATTATGAAACTAAACTTTCCCACAATGACACCAGTTCAAACAGCAACAATACCTTTGTTACTAAGTATGAAGGACGTTGCAGCCGAAGCAGTAACTGGCTCAGGCAAGACACTTGCATTTTTGGTGCCTTTGATTGAGATTCTGCTAAGAAGAGTGAAAACACAGCCATGGCAGAAAGCTGAAGTAGGTGCGATTGTTATATCACCAACTAGAGAGCTGGCCCTTCAAATACATGAAGTCCTGCAGCAACTACTTTCTGATATAGATGTGTTATCAGTTGCATTGCTAATTGGAGGCAGCAGTATTGATGAGGATGTCAACAAATTACGAAAAACAGGTGGAAATATAATTATTGCAACCCCAGGGCGCCTGGAAGATTTGCTCACAAGGAAAGGTGATTTAAATCTTCCTCTAGGTGTTAAGAGTCTTGTATGTCATTTTGCAGTAGGCAACTTTCAAGAAAACTAATTTATTACTATTTAGGAATTGTTGGTGCTGGATGAAGCTGACAGATTATTATCTCTTGGATTCCAAACTACATTGGATACAATATTGGGCTATCTACCAAGGCAGAGGAGGACTGGTTTATTCTCAGCTACTCAAACAAAGGAAGTGCAATCTTTGATTAGGGCTGGATTGAGAAATCCCGTTTTGGTTGCTGTCACTGAGAAGGCAGCTCAAAGTACACCACTGCAATTGGAGAACTATTATGTCTTGGCAAATGATGATGGGAAGTTGAAGTCAATATTGGGATTCATCAAGAACCGTCAGGTGAAGAAAGCGATGGTTTTCTTGCCAACTTGCGCCTGCGTTGATTATTGGGGAGATGTATTTCCATGTTTATTGAAGAATATGAATGTGCTGGCTATTCATGGTAAAATGAAGGGCAAGCGTTCAAAAGTTTTGGAGAAATTTCGTACTGCTGAGAAGGCTCTACTCTTATGCACGGATGTTATGGCACGAGGAATTGATATACCTGAAGTAATTACATAAAAATGTAATGTTAATTAGTTTTATATTAATTGTTTTTATATGCAGGTTGATTGGGTATTACAATGGGATCCACCAAGTAATGCAAATGCTTTTGTGCATCGAGTTGGGAGGACTGCAAGACAAGGAGAAAAAGGTTCAGCTGTTATATTCCTGTTAGAGAATGAAGATGCATATGTTACATTTATTGAGAAAAATCAGAAAGTCCTGTTAACAAAGCTACCAGACTGCGCCATTGATGACAATGTAAGAATATTTTCAAATTGTATTTCACTGTTTTAATGAAACTATCTTTTATATACAGAATCTACTGGAGAAATTAAGGAATTTACAAATGAAAGATCGAGCCATCATGGATAAAGCGATTAAAGCGTTCGTTTCGCATATTCGAGCGTATTCTAAACATGAGTGTTCACTACTATTACGCGTCAAGGATCTTCCCCTTGTTCAAATGGCAATAACTTATGGTCTACTTCAGCTGCCCAAGATGCCTGAATTCAAAAAAATCGACTGTTCTACGTTTCCATCGGTGGATATAGATTTAAACAAAATCTCGTACAAAGACAAACAGCGAGAGGCCGCTAGATTGGAGAAATTGAAAGTCTACAATGAAACGGGCAACTGGCCTGGCTTAAAGAAGCATCAAAAAGCAACAGTGGCATGGTCAAAAACGAAAGAATCGAAGGAAGATCGCAAGGTAAAGCGTGCAAAGCGAAAACAAGCGAAACAACTAAGGATAGAATCTGGTAATGGACCAAAAAGCAAAAAACGCAAAGGTGAGATGTTCAATCAAATTTTCCTGCCTCTAATTGTTTAATTTCAAGGACTCTCTGAGGAGGACTTCGCTGAACTGGCTCGTGACGTCGCATTATTGAAGAAGCTCAAGAAAAAGAAGATTTCAGATGAAGACTTTGACATGCAAATGGGGATTAGTTAAAAAGTAAGTACTTAAGTTAACATTTACTTTGTTTATTGAATTATGTTACAATAAGAACTATACATACACAAGAGGTGGCCTATTTCTTGGGAATCCATGGCTCAATTTTGGGCCTAGTAGTACTGTAGGGGGTGTACTGTCCTGAAAATCCTGACATGTTTTCTGTGTGATCAGCCATCCACTTGTATTTAGGCCTGTGTGGATCCTTGTTGGGTAGGAAATCTGTTTTGTAGTGTAACCAACCAAACCATTCTGCTGGCACCTGACTGCCATCATATTCCATGCCTATAACACATACAATTTGAAAGTTTGAAAGTATTTATGTGGGTGAAATTATACCATATTTTGGAGCATATTCAACCCAACGATTGCGACCATAAAAGAAGCGGGGATTCTCGAAGTACTTGTTTCCATATTTATCGGTACCAACTAATGTACCAGATTTTAATTCATCCATTCTAAAATTAAGAAGTTATAAACATCTTGCATTTCTAAATGATCTTCAGGTTAGGTTATGTAATAAAAACCTGTATAATTTGTAGAGGGCTTTACGTAGGCCACCATGCTCTTTAATTATACCGAGCACAGAAAAGACACGATTAAGGCCCAAAAACTTGGCCATTGTAACAGCTTTAAAGAATAAGTAACTTCACTAAATGTTTTGATTGATTACGACCTAAAATTTCTTGAATGCCTAGAGATGGCCAGAGACAAATATGACAGATTGCTTGGTGCACCTTGTTGTTAAAAACAATATTTGAGAAAACATGGACGTAAATTTCAAAATTGCAAAGGAAGAATCATAGAGATAGTAGTAAAGCAGACAAAGTAGGGTGATGGATATGTACAACCCACTGGTGGCGCTGTAGGCTTCAAGAATAATTAACAGCGACCTCTGAATGATATTCAATTATTTTAAGCCAAGATTCAAAATGGCCGCGTTGTATCTGTGAGTTAATTTTCGCGGTTAATAGTTGTAAGTTAAATGCATTAATTAATAATGGAATAATATTATATTACACACGATGAGTGCACCGTCGGAATATGCAGGTGTTCAACCTGAGGAAAAACTATTCGAAAGCGTTAAGTTTTTCATTAGTGGCACTATTAGTGAGAAGGTAGGGTTATAAACAATTACTCATTTCATTTGTTTATATTTATGATATTTGCGATGAATCATTAGAATGCTTATCATGGCTATCTCTTATTGAATTAGGTGTTAAAATTATTGGAGGATGGTGGTGCGCAGCATCTTAAATACTTCAGTGACTTCGTGTCCCACGTCATATGTGGTAGTATTGGCGTTCGCGATTGCGACTTGCTTGATGCAAACGAAATTTACGAAGTACCCGCGGTAACTGAGCGGTGGATTCTCAACTCTGCGTACGCGAAACGCCTTTTGGACACGAAAGCATATCGGTATAGCACGAAGAAGTTGTTTTCGTCATTCACGTTCACCACCTCAGGCTTGCCCAAACATGATAGAAGTGCAATTTGGTCAATGGTTACATATCATGGAGCTGGTTTCAAGACAGTGCTGAATAAGCATGTTACTCATTTGGTTACCATATCCACATCTACCCAAAAATTTCAAAAATGCCTCAGTTTGATGGGCAGGGTAACTGTGGTTACCCCTGATTGGTTGGCTGAGTGCCTCAAGCAGAAGAAACTTGTGCCTCATGAACCATACCATCCAAGATTGATGATTAGCTTGCCTGAAGTCAAGCGAAGTGATACAAGCAAGATAACTGGGTTCGAACCAGATGTAGATGAGGATAATGCAGCTCAAAATGTGGGTGATGCAAAGAGGCAAGCAATGATTGAGAAACTGTGGGGGCAAATGCCATGGAATCAAAAGGTTTATGGGGTTCCTGGTGTTCGTCCACGGGCTCCAATGAGTCGCGCGTCAAATGTAGCGGCACCAGCAGCATCGACTATGACTAGTCTTCCAAATATGTCGCCATCTCCAAGAACAACTGCCCCAAATACCATTCAGCAACAGCAAGTAGCACAGCATGTACCAAAGAGTGTTGTTCATCATACACCTGGAGATGTTAAGCTTCCACAATTACAACAACAGCAAATTCAGCAGCAGCAACTTCAGCAACAGCAACAATTACAACAACAACAGCAGCAGCAGCAACAACAGCAGCAGCAGCAGCAACAACAACAACAACAACAGATGCAGCAACAACAGCAATTCCAGTATCAGCAGCCATCACCCCAGCAACAAATGATGCAACAAAGTCCACAACAACATGTCTTACAAAGCCCTCAGCATGTTCTGCAATCCCCTCAGCATCCAATGGCATCACCCCAACAACAGCAGCAACAACAACAACCACCCCAGCAGATGGATATCAATCAGCAGTTGCAGGGGCAACAACAGGTCGATAATTCCTCGTTTTTGTATAAATATATTGAACAGCACATGCAGGATCCCAAATTAAAGAGACCACAGCAACTGCAGTCTCAGCAACAATTGCAGCAGGCAAATATGCCGATTCAACAGGTCCAACAACAAAATCAACAGCAATTGCAACAGATGCAAATGCAGCAACCACAGCAGCAATTACTCCAGCAACTGCAACCTAATCAGCAAATGCAGCAACAGCCACAGCAACAATTACAGCAATCATTGCAAATGCAGTCACCACAGCACATGCAGCAGTCACCCCAAATTCAGCAACCCCAACAACTGCAGCAGCAATATATTCAATCACCAATGCAACAACAAATTCGGACACAAGTCCACCAGCAACAGCAACAAATTCTTCAGCAGCAAGATTTACAACAAATTCGAATGAGAGCTCCCTTGCAGCAACAGCAAAAGGCGCAAATGTTGCAGGGCCAGCAACGCGTCTTGTTGCAACTACAACAACAAAAGCAATTGCAGTTCAGTCAGCAGCAGAATCTTCAGCAACAGCAACTACTGCAAGATCAAACCCAAGGCCAACAAATGCTACTGAATCAACAGCAACATCAGTTGCAACAACAACAACAGATGCAAATTCCGCAATCACCAACTACATTGCATCAGCAACAGCCTTTGCAACAGCAGAATTTGCTGCAGCAGAATCTCCTCATTCAACAGCAACAACAGCCCCAGCAACAAAACATTCTACAACAAGCCAACATGCAGAAGATCAACATGCAGCAACAGCCACAAATGAACTTCCTGCAACAACAAGCTCAGCAGGGCATGCAGCCCCAGCAACAAACATTACTGCAACAATCAACCCAACAACAACAGCAGAATATGATGCCTCAAGTCAGCCAACAACAAAACCTATTGCAACAGCAGCCAACTCAACAACAAAACTTGCAGCAACAGCAATCAAACTTGTTGCAACAACAATCCCAATCAGGTTTGCTGCAGAATAATCTTATCCAGACTTCCCAGCAAGATCTCATGCAGCAGCAACTCATCACCCAACAGAACATTGTTTCGTCTCAGAATCAGATAATTGTCTCGCAGCAGAATATACCGCAAATTCAAACGAATGTGTCGCAACAGAACATTCTACAGCAGCAGAATTTGATTCAGCAGCAGGTGATGGTGAATCAGCAACAACAGCCCATCATGCAACCAGCGCAGCAACAAATGCAGCAGCACCAAAACATCAATATACAGGGCCAAACTAATATTCGCATGCAACCGCAACAGAACATCAATATCCAACAGCAAAACGTGATAGCGCAGCAATCGAATCTTATGTCACCTCCACCGCAATCTCAACAGCAACAAATGCTCGTTGGCCAACAACAGCCGAACATGACCCCACCTCAACAACTGCTGCAATCTCCGCAACATCCAAGCATGCAGCAAATCAACAAAGTCAACATTCTCCAGTCGCAGAGTCAGGGCAACAATTTACTGCTCGGCCAACAGAACATCCTCCAACAGCAGCAACAGCAAGTTGTCTTGTCGCAACAACAACAACAGCAACAACAAGTTGCCATGTCTCAGCAACAGCAACAACCGGGTGCCCAACCACCGAACCTGGTGATGTCCCAACAAACAAATTCGAATCTAATCCAGCAACAGCAGTTTAACAAGGTACAATTCCAGCAGGGCCAACAACAATTCGTCAAAACCCCACAAGGAAATTTCCAGCAGCAACAATTCGTGCAGCAATCTCAACCGCAGCCATCACCTCAAGCCCAACCAGCTCCAGGTCAATTCATCCAGCAACAACAACAATTCTCGCAGTCTCAACCGCAGCAGGGCGTTGTAAAACAGGAGTTCATCCCGCAAAGCCCCACACAAACTCCCAACCAGGCACCAGTTCAACGCCCTGTTTGGCAACAACAAGTCATCCGGCAAGCGGTCCCTGGGGGTCCACCAGGTGCTCGCGTGCAATGGCAACCCGGCCAGCAGCCTGCTGTCCAACGACAGTACATTCAACTGGATGCGTACACGCATCAACAGCTTCAGCAAATGGCCCCTGAAGAGCGTATGCAATTCGTGAACAATCTACGTAAGCAACGCGCCCTGGGGCAGCGACAACAATTCATCCAGTTGCATCCGCAACGTGGTGGACAGATTTTGGTACGCTCGAATACGCCCATTCCGCAAGGGCTGACCCCACAGCAGCATGTGCAATGGTTGCAGCAGGCCAAACAACAAGGCGTTGTCCTGCAACAATCTCCACAACACCAACCGGGTCTCAGCCCCATTCAACAACCACAGCAACCGCCGGTTGCGCCGCCGCAACTTCAACAATTCGAACCTGGACAAGCGCGTCCGCCTCTACGTGTACACCAGTTACAGTTGCAACGGGACCAGGCGAAACAACAGCCCATCCTGCAGCAGGCAGCGCCCCAGAACCAACCTGCGCAGCCTTTGGACAATCAGTCGACGAGGGCCAAGACAGCGCTCGCTAACATGTTAAGTATTCGTTTGAATGGAGGTCAGGGAGCTGGGGAACCGAACCTTGCGGAACCTTCAGCAGCAGGCACCCTTAGACTGATGACGGCGCAGCATAATGCGTCGCTGAATACGGGACCAAATCGCGCCCAGGAAATTTTGGCGCTGCAACAACAGCAGCAACAACAACGAAGGCTGAATGTGAATGCAGCTCCGATGGGTGAACAAATTCGACCAGCAGTGCCTGTTACACCAGGTCAGTCTCCGGTGACTCCGGATGGCAATAAACTACAGTATTCGCCGAGGAGTTTGCTGCCGATTCAGCACCGACCTGGGACGTTTTACGGACATAATCCGAATTTAAAATGTAAGTTTTGCATAGTTTGTTTGGATTCGTCATTTAATTCTTAGTTGCAGTGCCCCCAGAATTGTTCCTGTTGGGTTGTATCTTCGTTGTCGTGGAGATTGAGGAGTTTTTGAACGAGATGCATCCGGGTTGGGCGAAAATTATAGAAAAACATGGTGGTAAGTATTGATTTTATTAATCTAAACCCAAATTTTTTAAACTATCTCTTGGGGAATTTTCTAATTCTATGAATTATTATTAGGTGAAATTGAAAAACAGTATTGTTCGCGTATCACGCACGTTTTGTGCAAATCCCAGCGTCATGGAGTCGTCATGCAAGCCCTACGTGACTACAAACGCTGCGTTACCGTTTATTGGCTGGCTGATGTCCTGGAGCGGAAGCAGGTGCTGCCGCCATGGATGGCACTGCATTTACCAAGCATGAATTTGGATAGCAATCCTGCCTACAAGCATCTCATCTCACTGACTGGCTTCGAAAAGGACGATCGGGAGAGGGTCAAGATAATGATCAAATCGATTGGTGCAACGGTTAGTTTCTATAATTTCTTATTTTCTTCACAATTAGTAATTTCGTTGTTGCAGTTGACGACGTATTTGTCGCAACATAATACGCTGATGGTGGCTTCAAAGCAAGAGGGCTCGAAGTTCACGCGAGCGAAGCAATGGGGCATACCCATCGTAAATGTGCAATGGTTGACGGAAGTGATGCTCGGAAATTTCAGCGCATTGAATCAGACTGAACACGTAAAGTATCAACAGTTTGGTGAGCAACCAAATTTCTGCTTCGACCCATCCTTAGTTCCTAATTTAATGCGTAAGTAAATATTTAACCTTCAAAATGCAATTCTGACTCTTTGTTTTTTCTTTATGCTGAATAGAAGCATGGAAAATGCCCATCAATATCTCTCAAGAATCGTACGAGCGTGTTAAGCGTAGCGCTTCACCTTTATCGTTGCAAAAGTTAAAGAAACCCAAGACTGAATCTGAAGCAGATACGACCAAGGAGAAATCTTTGGAAGAAAACACCGATGTTGAAATGAAATCCCAAGAGGAGAATCTACCACAGAGTACAACTCATCGAATATTATTGAGTTCGCGTTGTGCGAATCGCAAAGATTTGGAGGATCTCATTCTGTAAGTGTTAATTGCTAGTGAATTTTACAAAAATCACCAAACCATCACTTGATCTTTCGTAAAATTGTTTTGTGTTTGATTTAAGGCAACTTGGTGGCTCGAATTGCAAAGACCCAACAACAGCCACGCATTTCGTTGTCTCCAAACTGTACATGACAATGAATCTCCTGCACAGCATCTGCCTGAACGTGAAAATCGTCTCGGAAGCGTGGCTCGTCGAATCCAAAAAGGCCAACAACTTCATCGACGAAACGCCGTACATTCCGGACACGAAGGAGTTCAACCAGCAGTACAATTGCGACTTCCAGCTGACAATGTCGACGGCGAATCGCAATCGGCTGTTCGAAGGTAAGCAATTTTTCGTCACGCCGAGCGTCGACCAGCGGAAGATGATCGTTATGCTGATAAAAGCATGCGGCGGCATAATAGAGCGCGTACGCAGGCCAATGAATCGCATTGAAATTAATCAACTGCAATCGCCGTACTCGTACATTATCATTTGCGACGCGCAGGACCTACATTTGGTCGCCGATATTCTTAAGCGCGGCAACAAAGTAGTGTGCTGCAAGGAGATTATCACCACCGGCGTAATTAAACAAACGTTTGAGGTGGAACCGTATCTAATTCAAATACAACCACCGAAAAGCGAGGAATAGGTGATACAGGGCGTGACGAAAGTACAAAAAACGTAAGTTGTTTATACACAGTTACACAGATTTAAATGCGAGCGTATTTCCTGAGATATATTTATATGTTGTTTAAAGGCGAAGTGGGATCGTTTTTGATATAAGATTTTAATATTTTAGAAAATCTAAGAAATTTGTTAGATTTTCAACGTTAGTTTAGGAATTGTTTATGTGATAATAAACTTGATATTGTTCACTAATTACTGAAAGGTGCACAATGTGAGGTAGTTAGTTAACCACATCATCAATTTCCACTCCAATCAGAATTGTAGGTTCTTATTAGAATTTCATTTTAGTGTTCAATGCGTAATTTTACTTTTATTCAACAATACTAACAAATTATTTAAACCGTATCAGTAGGACATCTCCAGTCCTCTTTGATAAGATCAGAACCAAGTTCGCCAATCATAATTGCTGGTGCATTTGTATTTCCCCTCACAAGTTTCGGCATAATTCCTGCATCAATAACTCGCAATCTATTAATACCATAAACTTTCAGCCTACTGTCCACCACGCCTCCATCTTCCTCAGGCGCCATTTTGCACGTCCCAACAGGATGATAAATCGTGCCCGCAAGATTCCGAATTAAACATTCCCAATATTCTGTAGTTTTAAACGTGTATTGCACGCAATTTGGAATGTAATATTGCAGAAATTCTGCGTTGTATTTCTTCATTGTGGGCGTTTCGAGTAACTTCTCCAAAACTTCAATGGCTGCAAGCAATGTATCCATATCTTTTTGCGCCGTTAAGTAATTTGCGTATATTTTGACCTTCTCATAGGGATTACTTGATCGTAATTCAATGTGTCCAACACTTTCAGGTCTTAGCAACAACGGTGAAAAGCTTAAATAGGAGGCATTTGTATTTTTGGCTACTATATCATCAATAATTTGCTGATCAAAATGATTGATCTGCAGACTTTTTCCCAGACTGGAATCCTGAACTGTATTTGCTCTGGCTATCCATTGAATTGACGCCAAATCCGTCGAATTTTCAAGCGGATCATTGAAAAGTTGCATGTTAAGGATAGAAATTGTAGCGTACAGTCCAGTTCCGTTGTTGAAGTAGTTGAAAATGTCCCGATTCCTGTCTTCCTGTGTCTGCACGGGATTTGCAGATGGATCCATTTTAAAAATGAATCCCCAATTCGTCATGTGATCCTGAAGGTTGCGACCTACAGGCAAATCCTTGTAAACTCGAATTTTATGACGACGAAGTTCGTCCAAAGGTCCTATTCCAGAAAGCATCAATATCTGAGGTGTGTTGATGGCTCCAGCTGACAAAATCACTTCTTTACGGGCAAATAAATTAACTTCTCGTCTGTTGATTCGTACCCGTACTCCTATCGCTTGATTTCCACGCATTATTACCCTGGTTACATGAGAATTCGTTGTAATAAACAAATTCTTGCGCTTTGAAGGATCTCCCTTCTTCGGAGGAGTTTCGTGTTTTCCATCAGTCAGATACGCTTTAGCAGTACTTTCACGTCGACCTTGATTATCAATAGAAACCAAAGTTTCGAAAAACCCAACGTTTACAGCATCTTCTTGCCATTTGTACCCCAGGTCTTCGTAGGCATCGTGTACGATATTCCTCGCTGGATTCTCCGAGATGAAATGGGTCGTTTGCATGGGTCCATCATGCCCATGCAAGTCCGAATCTTTGAGCGGCTCCCATTGGACACTTTCTTGCTTCTTGAAGTATCTAAGAACATTGGACCATCTCCAATTATCATCGGATGTGATATCAGCCCATTCGTCGTAATCAGCCGGATTACCGCGAATGTGCATCATTGCGTTCATATTACTGCAACCTCCAAGCATTTTTCCCCGATTCCAAACGCATTGACCATTTTCCATTCCAAGACAACTTGAATTGGATTTTTCGGTTACATACATCCAGTCAAGTTGCGGGTTGCCTTGGACACTTGTAAACACTCTAGGGATCTGAAAATTAAATTTTAGTATCTACTTTTAGATCCGGAATGAACAGGAGTGATTACTTGTGCGTCTACTGGCGGAACTCCTCCGGCTTCAATGAGAAGAACCCGCCAATTTGGGTTTTCTGAAAGGCGATTCGCAACCACGCTTCCAGCGGAACCAGCACCCACAATGATGAAGTCGAAGTCAGGGCGGAAGTAGACTTTCTGGCTGAGGTCCTGTGGGAAGTCGCTCTGTTTCAAGAAGCTGCATTTGGTGTTCATCAGAGAATTGATCATCATCAGGAAGAGTGAAGCTGATTGTCCCGTGAATGTACTGGCACATTGTCCTCCATATTCGCAACTAATTCAAAAATATTCCTGTTAATTAACTGTTTTAATGTTTAGGATAGTTTTACGAACCCTATCGACGACATCATGAAAAGGAGTTTGTTGGAAGCGTTCACTCCTCTATGGAAAAGTTGATTAAACTTCGTAGTCCAAATCCACGCGGGAGGAGTACCGCTAAATAAATCGTTGAAAAACCGGTACGTATTTATATATTCCCACTAATTACGACTGTGATAAGAACGTGTGCTTTACGTCGTTTCGAGGCATTATTAGTATTGTAGATCAAGGAACGTATCCCATCGTTATTAATTGCAATACTCCACATTTTAATTACCCTTTACACGTGCCTCAAATAACATTCTTTATTAATATATGGTGTCATTGGGGTTTGTTGATCCAAAGAACATAATGAGTTATCAAGCGTAAATTATTCTTTAATCCGGTTGTTTCACATTTTTATAGCCATCACACACGGGTTCATGCTAATCTCGGACTTAGATTTATGTTAATGGATCTTAAATATTTTGTTTATTTCTAAAAACCCTCTGGTTTGTCACTTATTATCGCCTCGAGGTATAGCAGTAAGATTACTTAAACAATTCAAATATTTTAATTTATTCTATCACAATATATTTGCAATTCTTGTTGCAAACTTGTACAAACGTTTCTGCTTTATCGTTTGGGTACCGATGAATAATTTCGGAATTTATTAACCAAGGAATGCCTGTAAAAGTTTTTTTTTCATTCAACAAATACTTGATATTCTACAAAAGTTAAATTTCAGACTGACGTCGATAGCGCACCTAACGTCAATCCGAAGAACTAACTAACATTCGGTTTAGTTCGGTTGATCTCGAACATGCTGTGCAAAAAAAGCATTGTCATTTTGCCGGCGAACCTAAAACTGTGCCTAAAATCTTAGTAGTTTTTGACTAAGAAATTTATAAATTGTACTTCACAAAGTGATGTGATTTTATGTTCGTAATGTCTTTGTTAAAGGTTAAGAACAATGTGATGGCTGAAGCAAGGTGTAGAAGTGCAAATTGGGTGCTGAAGAAACCTGGTTGATTCTTCTTGAGATTCTAAGGAAATAAGGTTTGCCTCATAACATGTTTGATAACTTACATATAGTATTAATATACATATTATAGATGCAAGTAATGATGGAGAGTACATTGCAGAGGAGCAGAACTATTTCATCATCCAGCTGTTACATGCAGATAGGAAATTCAAATGGAAACATCATCAAAGGTTAGTAGCAAGTAATCATTCTGCTTTATTGCTTCTTACGTTTTTCGTGATTTTGCTTAATCAAATCAGATGCCAATTCTGCCAAGACAATTGTAGGTGCATTTGTATTCCCTCGCACTACATTTGGCATAATACTAGCATCCACAATACGTAATTGTTCAATGCCATACACCTTCAATTTACTATCAACTACACCACCAGATTTCTCTGGTGCCATTCTACAGGTGCTAGTAGGATGGTAGATTGTTGATCCCATGCTTCTAAAGACACATTCCCAATACTCTGAAGTATCAAACTCTTGATCTTTGCAATTTGGAATAGAGTATTGCAAGAATTCAGCATTGTGCTTACTTAACGCATCGGTTTGTAGAAGTTGACGAACATATTCAATTCCTGCGTGAAGTGTATCAACATCTTCCTGTTTTGTTAAGTAATTTGGTATAATTATCGGTTTATCAAACGGATCTGTTGATTTCAATAATATCTCTCCTTGGCTTTTAGGCTGTAGTAAAAGCGGACATACCGAAAGAAGAGCAAACTCCTGGTTTTTCTCTAAGATATCATCCACCGTTTCTTGGGCATAGTTATTGTTGACCAGGAAGCTTTCCAAGGTGGAATCTTTATGTGTAAATCCGCGGAGCAACCATTGAATTGATGCCTCACTCTCGGAATTATTGAGTGGGTCATTAAACAATATCATATTATCAATACCAATGGTTGCTAACGGTCCGCTACCTTCATTGAAGTATTCAAAGATAGATGACATTGTTTCTTCTTCTGTGGCTTGTGGATCTGCTTCAGGGTCCAATTTAATAAGCACGCCCCAATTGGCAAGATGATCTTCCAAATGTTTCCCAACTGGCAAGTCTTTTACGACCGAAATCTTTTGCTTCTCTAGTTCATCTTTGGGTCCAATGCCTGACAACATCAACAGTTGTGGCGAATTGATACTTCCCGCAGATAAAATAACTTCCTTCTTAGCTTTTAGCTCGATTTCCTTACGGTTAATTTTTACTTTTACACCGGTTGCTTTCTTCTTTTTCAAGACAATTTTCGTCACTTGCGAATTGGTAGAGATAAACAAATTGTCGCGCTTTGCTGGATTATTGGGATTTTGCGCTTTATTCCCAACGTTTGTCAGGTATGCTTTAGCTGTGCTTTCGCGTCTACCTTCAGTATCAATCGACATCAAAGTTTCAAAGAAACCGATATTAACTTCATCGTTATTTAATTCGTACCCTGTCTCTGAATACGCATCAACCATCATATTTCTCTGAGGGCTTTCACTTTCGTAATGCGTTACTTGCAATGGACCATCGAATCCATGAACATCAGATCCTTGCAATACATCGTAGGAAACATTCTCTTGCTTTTTGAAATAGTTAAGTATGTTATCCCATTTCCAAGTGTCGTCAGAGTTAATTTCAGCCCAACTATCGTAATCCACTGGATTTGCTCGAACGTACATCATTGCATTCATTGAACTGCTACCTCCCAGCATTTTTCCGCGATTCCATGCACATTGTTTATTTTTCATGCCCAAACAGCTTGAATTCGAAACTTCTGTGTAATACTCCCAATCGAATTCGGTCCCCATTAGATTAACAAATTGAGAAGGAATCTGCAAATAACAACAAAAATTTTCCGAATGAATTCGCCTACTATTTTGTTTAAAGATTACCTGAGAATCTGTTGGTGGATAACCACCAGCTTCTATAAGCAAGACTTTCCATTTGGAGTTTTCAGACAGACGATTTGCAACCACACATCCTGCTGATCCAGCTCCAACAACAATGAAGTCATATTCATTCTTACGTCGTAATTTTCCTGAAACATCTTGCGGGAAGTCTTCTTTCTTTAGAAACGTACATTTCTTCGCGAAAAGCGAGTTTATTAGCATCAAGAAAATAGTTGCTCCTTGACCACTTAGTGCATTGGAGCAAGTGTCGTTTATGCCCTTTGCACAATCCGAAGGTTCAAAGAGTGAAAACATTTTGATAGGTTTTTCACATGACCATCACATTTGGACTACCATAAAAGTTGCAAAAAGTTGTTGTTTAAAGCTAGCATTTCCAAATATCGATAACATTTTTGTTTTTAATTGGCTGATTTCGGTAAATTCTTTGATTATCTGAATTGCAAAATCATCATTAGCAGATTTTTAACGTTGATGTAATAGCAAAAATAACTATAATGGAAATGGGAGAATTTACTTAAAAATATTTGCTGCTTATCATCTTGAAATTGACATTTTGTTATTTTAAGTAAGTTCAAAAAATATATGTTTGCTTCACAATTGAAAAATGCTATTACAAAACTATTCAGTAATTATTTTTGCGTTTTAAAAGTAACAGTTTCATTTACAAAATGCCTTCAATGAGGATATTTTTCCATAGAATCACGACCCAAAATTGTGTAATATTGAGTATATATGAGTGCCTGTTTGTTGCAATTATCATTTTTCCGAAACGAAAAATTTGATAGGATAGGAATTCAACTTTTATTTATGATTATTGTCTAGTTTATTTTATTAAAATTTGGGATGTAATTATCACTTATTATCGTTTATTTGTTTGATAACCATTATCTTCTTTTATTAAATCCGATGCTTTTTCTCCAATCATAATAGTCGGTGCATTCGTATTTCCTCTGGGAAGATTCGGCATAATACTTGCATCAGCAACTCGCAAATTTTTAATTCCATGCACCCTTAGCCTATTATCAACCACTCCACCATCTTTTTCCGGGGCCATTCGACAAGTACCTGCAGGATGATACATTGTAGATCCCAGATTTCTGAACTGGCATTCCCAATAAGCCGTCGTATCAAATTCATGATTCTTACAATTTGGAATGGAATATTGCAAAAACTTGGCATTGTACTGTTTTAGCGTATCTGTTTGCATGAACTTCCTCACAAATTCAATTCCAGCAAGCAGAGTGTCCACATCTTTCTGTTGGGTTAAGTAATTCGGTTTAATTATTGGTTTTTGGAATGGATTATTTGAACGCAACAAAAGTTCCCCTCGACTTTCAGGTCGCAGTAAAATCGGACATATTGAAAGAACCGAGTAATTCTTATTTTTTTCCAGGATGTCATTAGTAGTTTCATCAAGATAATTAACGCCTCTCATGAATTGTTCCAAATCTGAATCCTTATGCGTGAATGGTCGTAAGATCCATTGAATTGACGCCAAGTTTTCAGAATTATCAAGTGGATCATTGTACAGCACTATATTTGTTACACCAATTGTTGCTAACGCCCCAGTTGAATTGTTGAAATATTCAAACACGAATGAGTTGGTTTCTTCTTGAGTAGCTTGTGGATTTGCTTCCGGGTCCAATTGCATGAGGACTCCCCAGTTTGCGTGATGATCCTCCAGGTTTTTACCCACGGGTAGGTCTTTCACCACTGATATTTTATGCTGTTCTAGCTCCTCTCTCGGTCCGATACCAGAAAGCATCAACAATTGCGGAGAATTGATAGTTCCCCCCGAGATGATGACTTCCCTGCGGGCCAACAGCTTGATTTCACGACGATTGATCTTCACCTTCACGCCGGTTGCTCGATCGCCTTGCATCACAACTTTGGTAACTTGAGAGTTGGTGGAAATGAAGAGGTTGTTACGTTTCGCTGGGTTATTGGGATTTGGTGCCTTATCTCCAACATTTGTCAAGTAGGCTTTGGCTGAACTTTCGCGTCTCCCTTGAAGGTCGATCGACGTTAAAGTTTCATAAACACCAATGTTAGCAGCATCTATGCTAAAGTTATATCCGAACTCTTCGCAGGCATCGACCAAGATATCCCTCATCGGGTTCTCACTAATGTAATTTGTGACTTGTAGGGGTCCATCGAAGCCGTGCAAATCGGAACCTTCCAATGGAGGCCAGGAAACATTTTCCTGCTTTTTGTAATATTCGAGGACGCTGTCCCATTTCCAAAAATCATCCGCATTCACTTCGCCCCATTCGTCGTAATCGGCCGGATTTCCACGGACGTACATCATTGCGTTCATTGAGCTGGTGCCTCCCAACATTTTGCCACGATTCCATATGCATTGCTTATCTTTCATGCCCAAGCAGCTGCTATTTGAAGGTTCCGTGCGATAGTTCCAATCGTAGTCAGTGTCCCACAAACTTACAAAGACTGCAGGAATCTTGAATCAACAATTATTCAACTCTTGTTTTTAAGGTTGTTTGATCAAACTTACCTGAGAATCTATTGGTGGATATCCACCAGCTTCCAGAAGCAGAACACTCCATTTGGGGTTCTCCGACAAACGACTTGCAATCGTACTTCCGGCAGAACCAGCACCCACTACAATGAAGTCAAATTCGTCGTTCTTGTAGAGTTGATAAGGCACATCTTGCGGAAAGTCCTCTTCTTTTAGAAATGTGCATTTCTTTCCGTAGAGGGAATTTATGAGCATTAGGAAGAGAGTTGCTCCTTGGCCGCTTAACCCATTCTGGCAAGAATCGTGCACTCCATTCGCGCAATCCGATGGTCTAAGAAAGGAAGTCATTTTTACACCTTTTATACAGGTGGAAAATACACTAAAATAATTACTAACGAAATTGAGTATTTATAGTTTTAAACGGAAACACTGATATCATTTTTGGTTCTACTGTTTTTACGAAATGCAAGTAATGTTTTATCATTAATGCATACTTTGCCTGCCATTGCAATTGTTTATAAAAAACATGTTTTATGGTAGGATAGTAACCTAGATTCCGGTACGCATCGCTTGGTATAATTAAAACAAACGTTCATCAATTAGTGCTAATATATTCCTAATGATTAAAAGCGTAACCAATTTTGATACATTTTATATTACGATATTTTAAAAATTTCAAAGGTAACGCAATTTTAATTACGTATTCTACCAAATAATCGCTTCTGCTTTTAATTAAAATATTGAAATCTAGGATTTCAACCAAAAAAAGAATGAAACTTGAGAAATCAATTCTCATTATTCTTATCTCTATGCATATACATTTTGGAACAGTTATCCTGATTTGTTTATCACAGCCTATCATGATATCAAACCAACCTTGTTGTTAGTAACTTACCTTGCAGGAATTATCATATTTTTCAATTGCAGAACTGATTCACACGCAAGCTGCGGTACAACTGACAACAGTGAGCCAAATAGCAGTCATATTTATTCTGATATTATCACTGGTGCTTATTTTTCAAAATTACGTATTCTAATCAAATTGCACTAGCACAGTAATAATGTTGTCTATTGTCCCCGAAAACTCACCTATTTTTGTGTGATCGCTTGTTGACTCGTGAATGGAACTAAAAAGATTATTATTTATATCATGTGGGGTCTTTCATAACAAATTCTAATTTGTCCATTCGCATTTGTGTTGTTGTTATTTATTGGTCGTAATCATTGAACTTGGTTTCATATTTTATACATAAAGAAAACGAATTGCATATTTTATTGTTTTGCTTCTAACTTAAATTAATACAATAAGTTATCTTATATCTAGTTCTTATAAAAATTGGGATAACAAGTTCCCACTATTATCTAAATTTCGAGCCCATAATTCGAGTAGGTTTATTTGCTATTGTTGCATAGTTTAAAATCATTGAAAACACATGTTGTTTATTGCTAATCCAATGCTCATGAAAACGTATGACCTCAACATTCGTCGCGTTGCCAAAAATGTATCAATAAACCCGAGCGATTGCTCTAGCTTCATTCTGGCTACTGCACTTATTCCTCCTTGCTGTTCTCATTGAATCATTTTTGGCACTAAGAGTCGATTGCGTATGCAGGCTACGTGTTTGAATCTAGGATGCGATTCAAACACCTAGTTTGCGTTATACGCAGTTGTCTTTTTGGCTTCGAACGCAACGATTGCTTTAGTTTCACATAAACGGTCGCATTGGAAAGATATCAAATTTGTTTGCATACAACATTTATAGTCATTTATAAACTATCTGATTTGATTCCATTTTGCTGGTGAAAAAAATTATTTTTGAATAATATAACATGGGCAAGGGAAAAGGTGGTGGTGGCGGCGGGCAAAAAGATGATGTAAGAAATATTTGCAAATTAACAGATAAGTTATGTAATTAATTTGCATTACTTGTTAATGCACATCTAGAAAAAGGCAGCAACACCTAAAGGAGGCGATAAAAAAGCGGCCGATCAGAAAACCGCTGGCGGCGGGGGTGGTAAAGGGGGCAAAAAAGGTTAGTATGGTTGGCAATAATTGCTGAAACCTACTAATATAACGCACTATTTTTCAGGCGGAAAGAAGTGACGTACATCTTACAGATTTATTTTAAGTGCATCTCATACATATACAGAAAAATATACTCATTACACATTTAGAAGCTATAAAATATTATTGATAGGTTAATAAATTCTATGCAGGCAAAGCTGTAAGGCTTTCAGCGTTAAGAGCACTGGTGACATTTAAGGCGGAATAGTTTTGTCAATAAAAATTATTGTAATTAAAAAATCAAAAGGTATGCAAATCTACATAAGTCTGAAACGTTTAAGAAAAGGAATACGTTTCCTTAAAGAGTATGGTACATGCATTAACAAGTACCATCAACATAAATGGACCGTTTATCGCAGCTGATCCAGTTTGGTCGCATGACCCAATAGATTTATTTGGATTACTCTTCCTTAAATATCGACATAATACCGTTTTGAAATTTTTTTCCGCTTCTTTGCTTTCGTCCGTATTGTACATGTCGTTAAAAACTATTGTTGGTACGTTGCTTAGAGTCGGTTTCAAAGCTTCCGTTCGCGTGCCATAGTTCGCCAGATAACTTCTGCCTAAAGTTCGAAATAAATGTGTTTATATATTTGGTAGAGGTTGATGCATTGTGGGTATAACTTACCAGAGGCATGGTTGGCGCAATTTTCCACTTCGGCATAGTTTTGCACGTGGCTCTGGGTAGCGCATTCAAGAGTGCTAAATTTTCGTGGTTCGGGTGCATTAAGATCAGCATTTTCCATCAAGCAATTGACGAAGTCCAGCGCGTTGCGCGCGACATATTGTTCTTCAATTTGCCCGTTGCGGATCTTCCGCAGCCCGCACGCATGGATGGTGTTGCCCTTGCACTCGTCGGGCCCATGGTGGCACGCAAAGTCGTACTGCTTAAGCTCTTCGTTGAAGGTCGACTGCGATTTGCCATAGGGTATGAGAGCCAGTCGGACATGTTCAAACAAAGTGTCATTATCCTTCGTTAATGTGGGATAGAGTTGTATGTTGATGAATGCTTTCGAATCGGGGCACAGTGATTCGTAGTAAACGCTGACTTTCACCTGGGGCAAGAAATATAAATGATTACAATAATGTATAATAATAATGTATTGTAGAAGTTCATAGTACATAGTGTTTCTTTTACTGCCAATTTTAAAGACAGTCGCAATAATTTCAAGATCAGATGAAAAAAAGAATTGCAGGTCGTTGTTGTGGTTTAAATGTACAACTTTAATCAGTTCTGAATCAACTTTCAACTCAACTCTTTTTTAAATTGCGACATTCAACTTACAACTTTAACTTACGACTTTCAACGTACAACTTTAATTTAGCACTTAGAACTGTTAATACTATCCAGCAGAGTCAAGCTATATCGTTGGTTGCCTACATCTACTCTGCAAACAGTAATGGATGAGGTCGCGCCGCCAGTCTGTAGTGAACATCATATCAGTGATCATACTCTAATTCCTCTCACAATCAGAATAAACGCAAAAGTGAAATGTTAGAGTTGCTGCACTTATGATTGCTTCATGATATTCTTCTCATCGCAGGATTTTGACGAAATTATGTAGCCTTGTTGTGTTTCCTCTGATCAGCCATAGATATATAAGTAGCTTTGACGTATACACATAATTTACCACTACATCACTCCACTATTGATTTTTCTACTGAAGGATTTTAAAGAATTAGGTGCATCATCCATAAGGTTTGTTTATTATGATGTTACACAATTTGATATTGTTGATTTTACTCTGAGAATTCCCCTAATTAGTATTTTGATGCAAAAGATTTTGATAACAATGTGTTTACAGATGTGTTTACTGGAGCACCTACCTTATTGGGTGTTTCTTCTTGGCCATGTATTGTTGATAACAGACAGAAAAGTGTTATGATGTTCACTTTAGCAGTACTATACTTGGACGTCATTTTAAGTCCTTATCAGAGATTGTCTCTGTCCTTATTTTCGGATTTTATTTATTATCCATGCACAGGCGTTGTCTTGTCAATACTAAATGATGATGCCTTTCCATTTAGATTTGGCTCATCTTTTTGTACTAAAGAGTCAACATTTCTTCGACATTCTCGATTGTATGTCCCTTGCGAGGGTTGATGGAAAAATAACATATAAAAGAGTGGTTTTAAAGTATTTTTGTTGTTGGACATCCCGTGAAGGGGGTAATGCGTGTAGTGTGTTAAAAGCGTAGTTTTATTGAAATGTAATTTAGTCGTGATATTTTACATTAAAGTATATTCGTAGGATAATGGATATTTGGGGCTGAGTCCTGTACTATGAAATTCTTGTACTTATAAACTAAAATCCAACATACCGATGTAAACTGGCATGAAGGAGTTGTTCATATTTGCATGACCCTCTAAAAATATATCGAATGGAAAGAGCTTGTTAACCATGCGCTTGTGTAACTAACCAGAAACACCAGAGAGTTTGTTTCTGACGTGGAGTGAGTAATGTCTGGAGTGGAGGTAGCGCTACCTATTCTTGCCATGTAAATTTTTCGTTTGGCCCTCAATGCAAGTTTAGAGGTCTTTTTCTGTCATTTACTGTCATTTTGAGATTTCATTGGCGTGCACTTTGTAACTCCCACCCACCCATCATTTCAAGACCCCATTTCAGCACACTACTCCGACGCCACTGACTGAGCGACCACGAAGAACCTTTTATGACCCATATGTAAATAGACACTTTTTCGAGTTAGCGCTCTCTCCAGACATTACTCCCTCCACGGTTTCTGAACTAACCAAGCGCCATATTTCCGGCGTAGAAAAATGTGGCGGAAATATGGAATTTTTGATACAGTGCTTATTATATTTGTTAATTATATAATCATTACTAATTATATATTATATATATAATTATATATCTTCTCATAATGGCGAAGATTAAACCAACTCTTACCAGTTTGTGTGTAGGCGACAGAATTTTCCCCCTCCATCAACACGACTACTTACTCTACACATTTCAAACGTAAATGGCGCGAATTTTTCGCACAAGTAAAAATTTTATAAAGGAATAAGATATTTTCATATACTTTAAAAATTTTCTTTATGCATCTTTATAGAGACACGTATTATAATCTTGATTTGCCTAAGCAACATTCATGACTCATCTCCATCATTTGTTATTATGATTTACAATTGGAAAGTTTAAGAAGCAACCGTTTCGCCGTAATCATTACTGAAATTGATAACAAGCTAATTTCGTGGAATTCTTGAGTGTTTTATTTCACTGTTTGCTACATTTATCAAACTGTCTCAGATAAAGTGTTGACCGTTGCGCCAATGATTTGCACCCATTGTTAAAACTTTGAAAAACCGTTTGAACGCATTGTGTCTGCCTTCTCGACGTTACTTAACAGTAATCGCACTCGTGGACATTCACCGTGGACATGTTTTGCACCACATGTTCATTTATGTTAATCCAATTAGTCAGTTATCAAAATGACTGCCATTCGTCATCCGCATTAAGTCGACGAATAGAATGGCGAATCTTTTCTGACGTCACTGAAACTTACCAGAACTTCTTACTTACATGAGTTCGCGGTATCGTTGTTCATTGTACGCTTCCAAACTGTTCGTGGTGGTGGAAGTTGTTGGTTCAACTAGATAAGTAGCCGTCAATCTTGTACAAACAACGCAGTCCACACTAGTAGTCAATCATATCACATTGAAGCTGCTTGGTCGAAAGCAGCTGTATCACTGAAAGTTGTGAAAACATCCGAAACTAACTGCATATTACCCAAAAGAAAATGCGTTCGTTTATTTCTGCTGTGTGCTTTTTGGCTCTAGCACTTGGTTGCAATGGGCATAGTTACAGTTTGGGAACTTGTCCCGTGGTGGAACCCCAGAGTGATTTTAATATGAATCGAGTAAGTTGAAATTTATAATATTATATTTAAAATTCCCCGAGTCACCGAGCCCAATTGCGTATTAGTGGGATCATTTTCATAGAAATGAACGTTAATTCAATCAATCAAGGCGCGCAGCTAACAACGTTTATTAAATGTAAATTTATTACGGCTGGAAGTTATCTAAGGTCAACCCGTTCAATGCAGCATGTATGTAGCTCGTATGATTCGTACTAGTTATGCTTATTGTAACAACAAACAAATATTCAAGTGTAGTCGTTTATAAAGTACTCTGATATCTTGATGACTAAGCGCACTAATAGTGCAATAAATATCGAATTTAAATCCGCGCTATAAACAAACCTGTTATAATGTCGATCGGGGTCAATGTTTAGATGGTTCAGGGATCAGTACCGTTTATTTATGGTAATTGTATTGTTGTAGATGCTTGGAATTTGGTACGCCATTCAAAAGACGTCAACGGGTAGCAGTTGCATCACCTACAACTTCACAAGTTTGAGCGAGCCCTACACGTATGAACTGGAACAAATTAGTCAACATTTCGCACTTGGATTGACACCACTCAAACACGAATATCACTACACTGGGAAGTTGACTGTTCCTGATGAAGCCGTACCTGCTCGGATGAAAGTCCGGTTCCCACTGAGTAAGTTCGATATTGATTTTAATTAATCTGCCTGATATTTATTTTATTATCTTATCATCTAATGCACACAATATCTACTGTAATAATGTTTTAAATAATGTAAGATAAGTGCTATTTCTTTTAAAACTCACATCTACTATAATAATTGCAGGTGTAGCTGGAAGTGCCTCGTACACCGTTTTCATGACTGACTACGACAATTTCGCCGCTGTTTTTACATGCCAAAAGTTGGGATTCGCCCACCGCCAATCCGTAACGATATTATCACGTAGACGAGTCTTAGACAAAATGTTCAGCGACAAGGTAATACTGATAACATATCTATTAAAAGATAATTAGTATAATGTTATGGTAATTCCACAGATTCGAATGCGTATGACCACATTCAACATTGATCCCTTCGACTTATCTATCATTAATCAACGAGACTGCCCCAGGTATAATGGTACTGGTTTAAACATCAACATCGACGATGACACATTTTCGCCACAGTCGGTGGGAAATGTGGTGCGCAAAGCTGGCGAAAAAATTGGCGACGGTGTCGAATTCGTTGCTGGTGGAGTTCGCAAAATCTATCATAAATACAGCGACGACAGCAGCGAAGAAGCGCACGTCTCTCCCGACAAGATCTCAGATCTTGCACGTTACCAAACACCAAATCCTCATGCCGAATGGTTACCTTGAACGACTTCAATACTCGTAATTCTTAGTCGTAATTATAGGATTAAGCGGTAAAGTCAACGAAATTAATTGAATGGCTATTATAATTGAGTCATAGGCAGCGTGATGAACACACCAGTGCACAACTGGTTGCCTAGCATTAGTCACAGTTTGCACGAAAATTGTCGTGCACATAGCACTGGGGGCGCTGTCGTCGTTGCGATTTCACAAAGCAACATTTGCCCAAATGACATAACAAAATACATATTTATGTTTATACGCAAGAAAAATTGCAATAACTTTTCGACTGTGCGTGCAATCAAGTTGGAGGCAAGCAAGCGGTGTTATTCATTGCGTTCGTGCGCGCGTGCCTCTCGATGATGGTCGCTCGTGTGCGCTGTCTCACTTGCAACGCGCTCGAAATGTGCTGGTCGGAAATCGTGGATTATTTTTAGTAGTTGTGCAGCGGGCGTTTGGGTTGGACGCGTCGACGTGTCGGGCGAGCGCATCGACCGAAATACGTTCGACTCGCCACAGTCGCCAGCATCTGAGTGGCGGCCGATCGGCCGAACGCGTGAACTTCTTAGCACCAACCCGTATTTTATTCGTGGTGCGCTTGCAAACTCTCGTGGTTGCCGATAAGTGCTGGACGCTAAATACGCTGTGCGTGCATTTTCCATCGCCTCATCCGACGACCAACTTGATAACAACGAAGGAGACGAAATGTCGAATAAGCGGCAGTCGTCAAGGCAGCTGGTAATTTTTCTCTCGCTTGTTATGATTTGTTAATTGCACCATAGCTGCCTGCATGCTCTCCCGAACGCCTGTATGCACGGGGCGAATAAGGTGGTGGATGTGGAAATGAAGACGTGCGAGAAGAGTCGCAATGTCAATGTTTGTTGTTCCGTGCAGCTCGGTCGCCGAGCAGCAGCGAGACGCAAGTGCGAACAATGCACAGCATAGGCGCTCGCACGCCAAACACTGACGAGAGGAGCGCTCCTCTGCAGGCGCCGAGCAACACACTCATTAAATCGGGTGCTGCGGCGGTGCTGCAGGTCGAGATTGAAGTATGATGCGTACGGTGGGCGCGAGACAAAGCGAAATGCGGAGCCGGCCGTGTTTCCTCGTGTTGTCGTATCGTACACTTGCTGCTCTCGCACGGTGTGTGTGCTCGCGAGACGCTGCCTGCTGGTGCTGCTGAAAGTGCATGCAATCGTACGTGCCCCCAAGAAGCGAGAGAGCGTGGAGGACGCGTGCGCATTGCAGGCACTTCGACGACGATTTCTTTTGCGCTTATCGCATTTATTGGCTCGCGAGCGATCCGGGATTGATATGTCTCATGTCTCTTGCAGCGCGAACGCAAACACAAGAAACTCTACTCGGAGGACTGGGCGCTCGGCGATGACGAGATCGAGGGGCGGCGCTCGTTCTCGCTGCAGGAGAAGCTGGAGAATGACGCCTTCGCCGCGCACAACATCGTCAAGGAGATGCAGGGGCACGAGCTGACGGTGGCGTACCTCCAGCGACACGGCTTCAACACGCCGCTGCTGTTCAAGGAGAAGGCCGGCCTGGGGCTGCGCGTCCCGACGAGCAACTTCTCCGTAACCGACGTCCGGATGAGCGTCGGCAGTCGGCGCGTCCTGGACGTGATGGACGTCAACACGCAGAAGAACTCCGAGATGACGATGAAGGAATGGGAGCGCTATTATCAGGACCCCGAGAAGGACAAGCTTCTCAATGTCATCTCTTTGGAGTTCTCGCACACGAAGCTGGAGAATTATGTGCAATCACCAACCGTCGTTCGGTACGCCATATTTTCTTAATTATTCGTTATTTTGAAATTGTCATCTGTAATTAATTGTGTAATTCGAAATTAGGCAGGTGGATTGGGTGGATAACGTATGGCCGCGGCATCTAAAAGAGAGTCAGGTGGAAGCGACGAATCTGATTGAGGACATGAAGTATCCGAAGGTCCAGAAATATTGCCTCATGTCCGTGAAGGGTTGCTACACGGACTTCCACGTCGACTTTGGAGGCACGTCAGTATGGTATCACATACTCAAGGGCGGCAAAGTCTTCTGGTTGATCCCACCAACCGAAGAAAATCTTGGATTGTATGAACGCTGGGTGCTCTCGGGAAAGCAGTCCGATGTCTTCTTCGGCGACACGGTGGAGAAATGCGCGCGCATCGAGCTGAAAGCCGGCTACACGTTCTTCATACCAACAGGTTGGATACATGCTGTCTACACGCCGCAAGATTCGCTCGTGTTCGGCGGCAATTTTTTGCATTCCTTCGGAATCGATAAGCAGCTTAAAATCGCGCAGGTGGAAGATATAACAAAGGTAAAAGTAATTTACGTCCGCTTTGACCATTGATACTTATTTGCTTGTGTTGACGATTAGGTGCCTCAAAAGTTTCGTTATCCGTTCTTCACGGAGATGTTATGGTACGTCCTGGAGCGATATGTTCACTGCTTGTTGGGCCGGTCTCATTTATCAACAGGCAGCGACTTCTTCATACCTGAAGATCGTCCGCATGTTCATCTCACACATGTGGAATTGCATGGACTCAAGGTAAATTTTCGAAGAAATATTTTGTAGTAGCATTAGGAACACGTTCGGTGTTCAAATGGGCAGCGTATAATGTGTACTGACTTTTAGGAAATTGTCATGTACCTGCACATGCTCCCCAACAATAAGAAGAATCTCCCAGATTTGATCAAAGATCCTGTTGCCATCATTCAAGATGTCCGAACTTTGATAGGCCTACATCGACTAGACAATCGCGAAGAGGCAATTACAGGACGTTCTGTCATCTTTTGTAAGTATTAAATTTACCCAAAATAACGTCGATTTAATTGTATATTTGTATACAGTACCAGAAGATAGCAAACATTACAAGTTGCAACAGAAAGAAAACAAATCGGGGACACCCACATTCAAAGGACCAAATAAACCAGCAGCACCTCGAGGAAAATCCTCTCCAGGATTGAACTCCTCTGGGGGTAGCAACTCCGGCGGCGACAAGGGCGGCCCTCGACGACGGCGGACGCGCTGCAAGAAGTGCGAAGCATGTTTACGAAGCGACTGCGGCGAGTGCAGCTTCTGTCACGACATGGTTAAATTCGGCGGACCGGGCCGAGCAAAACAGACTTGTAGCATGCGACAATGTTTGCAGCCCATGCTGCCTATTACGGCGGCGTGCGCGCATTGCGGACTTGATGGTTGGGGCCAGACGCCGATGATGCCCCTGCAGAAGACGCCGTTACGCTGCGAAAGCGCTAGCAGTCTCATGGAATGCTCGGTGTGCTACGAAATAGCGCATCCAGAATGCGTGCAGCGTCTCTGCCCACCGCAATTTACAGGTTTTGTCAACGAGGATATGCCGAATTCGTGGGAATGCCCGCCGTGTTGTAAACTAGGTAAAAACACGGATTATCGACCGAGGCATTTCCGCGCGCGTCAGAAGTCATCGGATTTGCGCCGAATGTCAATTAGTTCGGATGCGTCGAACACTCTCGACAACAACACGTTGAAGGCGGAGAAGGAAAGTAATGGCGGAGGAGGCGGTGGTTACGGTAGCGATGACAATCGAATCGGGCAGCACTCAGACGTGGAGGTCAAGGACGAAAAGAAGGCGGAGAAGTGTCCGGTGCCAATCAAGAAGCGACGTAGCAGCAACGAGGATAGTGAGCAAAAGGACCAAAAGGAGATGCGCGCTGCGAAGCAGGCGATGCGTTTGCAGCTAGCGCGTGAAATCACATCGACAGCACCACGTATCTTCAAAAAACCGATGTTTGTCGTTCGACCGGCACCGCAACCAGCGCCAACCACCACACATCTGATAAGCGACAAGAAGATCATGATACCAGTATTCAAATACCTGAAGCCGCACGAGCTTTACACGTGCAGCCTCGTATGTAAAACGTGGGCGACTTTTAGTGTCGATCCCGCGCTCTGGAAGAAGATGAACTTCAGCCAGAAGCACATCAGTTCGGAGATACTCAAGGGCATCGTGCGTCGTCAACCCGAGGCGCTCATCCTCGACTGGTGCCACATCAACAAGTACCAACTCCCGTGGCTGATCCAGCGCACGCCTTGCCTGAAGGAGTTGTCACTGGTAAGCGTCAGCGTAGCCTCAGTGATCGCGCTGCGCAGCTGCTACTGTTCGCAGTTGCACGTGCTCGATGTGAGCTTCGTGACGGGCTTCGGGGACGCTTCTCTGCGCGAGATACTCGGTCCGAACAACGACTCGCGGCAAGTGTTCACCGACGACAAGATCCGCATGCGCAACCTGCACACGCTGCGGCTCGCCGGCACCGACGTGTCCGACGTGGCGATGCGCTACGTTACGCAGTACCTGCCGAATCTGCGCCACCTCAGCCTGAGCACGTGCGCGCGTATCTCGGACGCGGGCATCGCGCAGCTGACCACGAAGCCGGCGAACACGGTGGCGCAGCTCTGCAGCCTCGATCTCAGCCACTCGAAGCTCGTCACCGAGCTGAGTCTCGATCATTTGGCAAAGTGCGAGAATCTGACGCGCTTGGACCTGCGGCACTCGGCGCAGGTGTCCACGCAGGCGCTGATCAAGTTCGCTGCGAAAAGCGAGCACGATCTGCAAGTGCGCGATATTAAGCTGGTTGACAAGCGCCAGAAGAAGGCGTAGAAGGTGCGAGATGATTCCTTGGGTTATTAAATGGGCTATAGAGAGAGAGAGGACTTTACATTGCGTAGCCAGCCAGCACTCGCAAGCCGAGCGTGTGCAATTTATAATTCGTTTCTACATTATTTCCCACATTATTTTGTATTTACTAGTCATTTTATTTGTTACAAAATAGTTAGACGTAGATACGTAAAGTTCATTCATTTACAGCGCGCATGTTTCTACGAAGTAATTTAGTAGCGATCTAAAACAAGTACCATTCTAAAGTTAGAGCATTTGTATTGTTAAATGAGTGGACTTTATGGTGCTTGCTACCAATTGAAAGTGCAATGATGCAAATCACGCCGATCACATTTTGATTCTTGATTCACATTTTTATATCGCCTGTCGGTTTCTTCATTGTATATCACATTATTAATCCGATGTTTATACCTATATCGAATTGCTTAATTTCCGTTCTTGGCTAGAATTACTTATTGATTCTAAATAGTATTAATGACATTGATTTTTGTAAAGGAAAATGACGAGACGAATGATGCTTGAATTAAATTTCAACTTTTAACAACATTTACAATGTTTATACTCGTAGATAGCTCATTAAGTAAAATTGTATTAATGTAAACTAATGAAGCTACATGTTATGAGATAACCAGATATGTACCCTATGGGTATATAAAACAAAAACGCAACTAACAAGTCACATGATAAAAGTTAGTATCTTCAAATTGAAATAACGAAACTAACGTAAATTTTACTCATAACCAAAGCAATTCCACCTGGATTAGACTGACATTCGTTGTGTTGTTTTGTCAGACTAATCAAATTTTAACTTATCGACATTTTTCGTGTATTTCTCGTCAGAACAATTTCCGAATTTTTATCTTGCATATTTATACCGAACGAATATTGTACGCTAATTGTATCCACATTGCATTTACACCTGAACGCCAAGAACATAACATTTGCAAGTATCGCGCAGCAAATCTGGATTCGTAGCTGTTGCACCGCAATTTATTGGTTCGAACTGTTTGCGAATTCCAGCAACCAGAAACTAGTCTCAATGTAAATTTGTAAGTTACAATGTCGCTCAATTTCACATTTATAATTATTTGTACTTGTAGTTACTGGGCTACGTATGGCGAGAAAGCGTCGCCATCGACGCTCCAAGAGAAATAACGATTGGAATAAACCGAAGACTCCAACGCGCCAGCAAGGACAACAAACTGATTTTTGGCCTGAATCGACGAGTCATCATGGAGCGCTAGAAAATGTCGACCATCACCAACTGCATGAACGACAGACAACGATTGCGTCCAACTTGTGCGAGGCTTGTGTGCAAACAAGTCTAACATCATGCAATTGCCCATGTACCATTGCCACGTTGAAGTTCAAGAAGTTTTTCATTGAAGGCACCGAGCCGGCAATTAAAGACGACTGCATAGAGTCGCCCGTGGAGATTTCATCATGTGAGCAAATCCTAACGACGAGTCCACCAGCAGGACAAGATGGCCGACAACAAGGTGAAAGTGAAACAAGCATTTGGCTATCGTTGCATGGCTCGTCATCAGGTGCTCTTAAATGTTTTCAAGCACAACACGATAGTGATGAGTCGATCTTCTCCATGTTACACCTGTTTTCGGATGAGAAGCGTATGCGAATTCGGCCCGACAATCGGGATAAGATCATCTTATGGAAAACGACGAGAAACCGAATGTCCTCCGTGGGGAAGCCACGCAAATTCAGCCGGCAAATTGTTAGCAATCGGCTCATTAAAGAAAAGCGATTGCGGCGTCGGAGCATTGCAAGCAGATATTCGGGCACTAAGTTCATGGACATTCCAAAGAGCTTCACTCCGAAGCAATGTACTTTGGAAAAATCGTCCAACCCATTGGGTTTCTCCTGCACGAATCATTGGCAAATAGGCACTTCCGGAAGCGGTTTATTGCACCGAATTCGAGTCCTGCACGAGCGGTACTCCTTGAAGATTTTGCAGCGTTTCGTCGGCATATGCTCGTGGTTTGGATTAAATATCAAAATGGCATGATGCACATTATCAGTCGTATGATAGATATATCAAATGTAAATCGTCTTTTTCAGGGTTTGCTGAAAACATGTTCGTCGCATTCAATGCAATTGGAGAATGAATGCGCCATTCCAAGAGCAACGAAGCAGCAGCAAAAATTTTGTGCTTCGTGTGCCGGTTTCAAAAAGCAGGTTGAAGCCTTAGAGACCCGTTTGAGCCTGCTTAATAAGGACGTTGATGAGATCAGACAACAAACGAGCAATATGGACAATCTTCAGCAGGAGGTTCAGCAATTGAAGCAACTTCTGAAGAACTTATCTTCAAATGGTTGTCGAAAACCTAGTAACACCGACGGTGGCCTTCCACCACCTCCGCCTCCTCCGATGCCTTGTGCGCCTCCTCCGCCGCCTCCGCCACCTCCACCACCGCCACTGCTTCCTGCATGTGCAAAAAGACCACTTGTGAAAGCCGAGTCCACAAGCAAGGAACAGAAACCTAAAGTGAACGACGATAATGTGAGGCCTTTCATTTCCGTTGATGATATATTAAAGGTCAAGTTAAAGAAACCCGGAGTAGGTACTTTCAAACGCTAATTGATCATTTGATTTATAATCGTTTCTTAGGATAGGCTTTCGTCTTCCTCGAGTAAAGTGGGAAGCCCAAGGAATGCCCAGCCGCATATTTCGCTTGATATGCTGAAGCAGGTCAAGCTAAAGCCAGCCGCAAGGACCTCGGCAGATAGTTGTGCAGCAGCTTCATTAAGAGAGAATGCTTGTTTAGCAGATAATCCAGCATCAGCTATTGCACGCACTCTTGCCCGGCCATCTGAACATAACGTAAGTACGGCATCAATTTCATAGAACTCATTCAATTTTACGTGGGTTTGCCAGAAGACATCACGTCTTGGGGCATAGTGATGGAAAATGCATTGAAACATTCAGAAGCGCTGATAATCTACGCCCCTTTATTCTTTAAAAATATACATTTTATCTCATCAGTTCTTTGTTGCTTCTATAAATTTCAATACATTGTTAAAATCGTTTATTTAAATGTGGGCTGGACATGAATGCTGTTAATTTGCCTGCTAATATTTTAAAGAGTAACTATTAACTTTGTTGAATTGCAATGTGTGTTGCGTATATTAAAACTAGTAACGCTCTAGGTGTATAAGGTATGCAACTGAGAGGGCGCTATTTTATTAGCAATTTAGCAATGTTTATTTTGGATTTTGTTTTTTTTTTCAGTTGTGCAGTTCATAGATAAGAAGCAGTTCGCGTCGCTCTTTCTTGTGCGTCGGTTCACGTTGCAGATATGTTTTACTTCTTCTTGTTGGTAAGTTCCAAACATTATACATTACTACTGAAATTAGGGAATATTAAATTTAGCTCTCAGCTTGCCTTGCATTGAACATCAGGGTTATCAGTTGATAGTGCTAGGTTTTGATTAATTATTTACAATTCACCTGGAGTCAATGATTTAATATAACATCATTTCATGAATTCAAAATCATTTCGAAGAATAGATATAATTAAGATTAGTGGAAAGCTATATCCAAATTCAGTTCTTATAAATAATACTGATTAGTGATAACTATTTTAATGAAATATGTCATCAAGTAAGTTACGCTTCCTGTACCAGGTTGTTTTCAATGGTTTGGCACTGTCTGGTGGAGTCATAGGCAGTAGATGATTTTCTTTATCACACTCTAAAGATTCAGTTCCTTTTGGTGTCTGTGGTGTTTCGATTGTGAATGGGCTATAAAGCTGTGTTGGTGTACGACCTAACAAGGCTCTTGAATATGTTTGTGGTGTTGCACAATTGGGTGTGACAGGGCCTTCTTCAAGAATTTGTCGCCTTCTTGTTGAGGTTTTGAACTTCTACAAAGAAAACAATAAGTGCCTTTATGAAATAATCAATGTACACCATTTTACCTGTGATATAGTCCCAAAAGTCATTTTCACATTGTAAAAGGTTTTGGACAATTTTTCTGCACCATTCTTAATAGCCCTTCTTGTATCATTGAGTGACAACACAGACATTACTGATCGGTTGTGCTGATTTTCCATTTGATTGCATGATACTACAATAATACTATAAATATCAGTTATATTTCTAGTTAGATTTTTTTACCTGAATCAACCGTATCATTATCGAAGTTATTTTGTAATCTGCGACGACAATTTTGAAGGCGGCCTTCACTTCGATTAGAAGTTCTAAGCTCTGAGTCTCTATGGAAAGTAAAAGAATCACTTTTGTCTGGTTTCATTTTCGCTTAATTCGTTTTGGACAGCGAAAAGTACATGAAGTGTAACAAAGCAGGTGTTTACATTTCCGAAACCGTTAATTCAAAGTCGATCGTGCACTTAGAGATCTGTAGAAACAGTAATATCTATGCTAAAAGTACGGGTGTGGCAGCTTTTGGAACTAAATAGCTGCAAACATAAAATGGGCTGTGCTCTGCTGTTTAATGCAGTATTTTGTTATTATTTGTATTTGGTTCGTTTGGCATCCACCTGTCTCATAATGAATTTTATAATGGGTGATTTTCTTCTTTCAGGTTTTTCATTGCTGTAGTAGGCATGTGAGAGCTAAAATTTGGGAAACAATCATATAAGTTCAAGTTGGAGGAATGGTGTTCCTGAAGGTATTATATATTCTGCAAAATATGATATGTGTATTAATTTGTATTTTATGTTTTAGAGTCTACAAGTATTGCCATTGGGACAAATGGTATTTTATAACCAAGTAGTTTCCATAAATGCAATGTGTTCTTATAGAACCTCCTGTTATAGTTAGAATCATCATTACATATTCAGGGAACCTACATCATCCAACAGTGGACTCTTCAACTGGTGAAAAGACAAAAAGCAAGTGAATATCTCAGTATATTATGTTATTTATGGAAGGAAATAGTACTTGTTGGAAGAAGAACAAGCTATTAGGTATTGTATAAACATTTCACCCTGCAGTTTTAATATTATAAAAATATTTCCACATTTACATTGTTACAGGATTGGAAACTATTGTTGGAATCGATGCCCCCCACATTTGAAATTGCATCACTTGAGCCACACCCAAATTGTAAGTAGGCTTTTGATTTCTACAATCAATACCATGGTAGCTCATTTTCTGTTCTACATCTGATAATATTTCACCAACTTTTCGTTAAATGTTATTAATTGTATGAGGGTTATGAGCAGTTAAATAGTTCCAATTGTGGAACTCTAATCATAAAAGAAAATTCCTATTTCTTATTTTTTCTAATATTTCACATAATATTGTAACATAACTAAGAATTTCGATATGCTAATTTATAATTTTAAGACTAGTAGAGACATATTGCGGCAAGTAGCCAAAGTTCGGGTTGGTAGTTTCAAATGCTGTTACATAGGCAACCAAACGAACATATAAAACTTGATCTGTCATTTATGACGTCAGAGACATCTCATGGCAAGTAGCCAAACTACGATTCGCAAATTTTTATTCTAACTGTGCAATGTAGGCAACCAAACAAACATGAATGAAAAATTTCCTTGGTTAAGTTGACAGAGGCGTCTAATATTATTATTTTTCAGATCTTTTCTTGTCTTGCTGGTATACATTAAATTCGTTAGTTTTAATTTGCTGAATTGCGTTGCAGAAACTTCAATTAGGCGGTGAACATTTTGGAATGATGTAAGTGTTTGTTGACTGTTTCAATGATAATGTATTATCAATTTTTTAATATGCAAAAGCAATGCAAAGCAGCTTTGAATACATTGCTGCAGTTATTAAGGTATTTTGTAAACAATTTATTCTTGTACAGTGAATATGTGAACACATGTCTCTTAATGTATTTATTTTTGCAGGTCCTGTAAGTATGGCTGTTGTCACCATTGTGTGATCGAGGTTCTGTAAGCAGCATTGGTCATTTTGCTGCAGTTTTTATGGTATTTTGCAAACAATTTATTTTTGTACAGTCAATATGTGAACACATGTTTTAATTTTTTCAGAATTGGCGAGTATGGTCAGTGTCGCCATTGCATAGTGGAGGTTTGGTTGGTGACGTTGGACATTTTGCTTCAGTTTTTAAGGTATTTTGTTAACTATTTATTCTTGTACAGTTAATATGTGAACACATGTCTTGATATTTTTATTTTTGCAGGTTCTGCCAGTATGGCTAGTATCGCCATTGCATGATGCAGGTTCTGTTGGCGGCGTTGGACATTTTGCTGTAGTTTTTAAGGTATTTTGTAAACAATTTATTCTTGTACAGTCAATATGTGAACACAAGTCTTAATATGTTTATTTTTGCAGGTTCTGCGAGTATGGCTAGAGTCGCTATTGCATGATGCAAGTTCTGTTTGCGGCGTTGGACATTTTGCTGCAGTCTTTAAGGTATTTTGTAAACAATTTATTCTTGTGCAGTCAATATGTGAACACACATCTTAATATTTTTATTTTTGCAGGTTCTGCGAGTATGGCTAGTGTCGCCATTGCATGATGGATGTTCTGTAGTCACCGTTGGACATTTTGCTGCAGTTTTTAAGGTATTTTGTAAACAATTTATTCTTGTACAGTAACTATGTGATCACTTAATATTTTAATTGTTGCAGAATTTGCGAGTATGGTCAGAGTCACCATTGCATGATGGAGGTTTTGTAGATGGTGTTCAGGCGGCGTTGGACGTTTAGCTGTAGTTTTTAAGGTAGTTTGTAAACAATTTATTCTTGTGTGTTCAATGTTTGAACACATGTGTTATTATTTTTATTATTGAACAATCTGCGAGTATGGATAGAGTGAGCATTGCTTGATGGAGGAACTTTAGGCAGCGTTAGACATTTTGCTGCAATAATTGAGCGCAGCTTTTCTTGTACGCACGTATTTGTATCGGATGAACGTGTTATTGCGAATGTAATTTACAATTTCGCAATTCATGATCCTCTGGTACTGATCGTGTACGTCTGCAAATAGTGACGAGCAAACACGATGACGAGAAAGATTGCATTGGGAGTTGTAAGTTTCGTGCAAAACCTGTAACCATTTATAGAAGTTTTAAACTGTCTTCCGTAGAACAGCTCGATGGTCGAGCGGAGAAGTTCACTGCTTCTCACTCCGAAGTTCTGGGTTCGAATCCCAGCGCCGGAAAAAAAGTAAAAAAAATTTTAAGTCGAATTTAAGGTGCTCGGCTCGGCTCGTGAATATTCGATCGGTCGAAAAATATTCTAAGCCCAACGGGGCGCAAGAATAAAAATTGAAACATATTCTAAGTCCGAAAAGTAGTTCCAAAAATCGCCACAGCCCCCACCATCAATCGAGGGCGCCACCGCTCGCGGGTTGATGGCTACGAAAATGGGGAAAGAGTCACAGTCTGCGTGCA